>VXBN01007770.1:0-79556 GCA_013397395.1 Sinosuthora webbiana
CTCCTCCGCGCTCCTCCGCGCTCCTCCGCATCCCCCAGCGCATCCCCCCGCGCACCCGCCCGCCCGGGGGATCGGGGAGCGCTCCCTGCACCGGGGCAGTGACGGTCCCCCTGTGCTCGGCACCGGTGAAGCCGCATCCCCAATCCTGGGTGCACTTTCGGGCCCCTCGAAAGAAGGACGTGGAGGTGCTGGAGTGTGTCCAGAGAAGGGGCTGGAGAACCAGTCGGATGAGGAGAGGCCGAGGGAGCTGGGGGGGTTAAACTGGAGAAAAGGAGGCTCGAGGGGATCTTCTCGCTCTCGTCAACTCCCTGACAGGAGGGTGGAGCCAGGTGGGGGTCGGGCTTTTCTCCCAGGTAACAAATGACAGGACAAAAGGAAACAGCCTCAAGCTGTGCCAGAGGAGGTTGAGGTTGGGTATTAGGGAAGATTTCTTCGCTGAAAGGGTTGTCCAGCCCTGGCACAGGCTGCCCATGGCAGCGGTGGAGTCACCAACCTTGGAAGAGTTCAAAAAACATGGCTGTGGCCCTTGGGGACATGGTTTAGTGATGGCCTTGGCTGTGCTGGGTTAATAATTTGGCTTGATCTTAGAGGTTTTTTCCAACCTCAGTGATTCTGTGGTGGCCTGGAAACACTGGGCCGCCTTGGGAAGGTGCCAAAGTGCCACTAAGGCTGGTGGCTTCCCAGGACAACAAAACAGGACAAGGCTGGGGCTCAGCTCTCATTCGGAGCACTTCAGCAGTGTGACACCACTGCCCTCCATCCCCACTGCAGACAGCAGGCACAGGTGGGGTACAAAGCCAGACCCCGATGGCTGCAGAGGGACCCGCCCGGCGCCAAAGGGAACACTGAGAACTCATTTTTCTCACCGTGATCTCGTTCCGGGATAATCGGCTGCACAAAGGTTCTTGTCTCAGCGACCTTTCCCTCGCCCTGGCATCCATTAGGCCCGCCCTCGGCACGCCGCATCCCAACAGAGGCGGCGGGGGCCCAACTAATGGAAGCCCCCGGGGCGTGGTGTGGGCAGGCAGAGCTTCACCTCTGTGCCCAGGCCCATTAGACAGCGAGCCCCGCGCTGAGAGCATTGCGGGAGGTGACGCATCCCAAAACAGCCGTGGCGGGAAGGGGCGGAGGTGCTGCCGCGCTCCTGGAGCAGGAACGGCGCTGACTTCTTCTCTGGGCTGCAGTGACACGGGGCACACGTCCTGGAAAAGCTCACCCCAGGGACCAGGCATGGCTTCCCCGAACCGGTTTATTTGGGTGTGAGAGCAGCTCACCTGCAGGGATGCTGCCTGCATGTCCCAGGTGCCACAGCCTGTCCCCTTCAGGACGTGCTAAGGCTCCCCATCCCCATCCAGCCCCCTCTGCAGCACGAAGCAGCAGAGAGGAGGGAAAGCAGGAGGCTTTGCAGGGCACGGGGACATCCCAGGGGAGCCTGAGAGGATGCCAGCAGTGCCTGTGGGTTGAGGCGTTAGGGCTGCAGAGCTGGCAGGAGAGGCAGGAAAAATACAGGCGGAGCAGGCAGGGCAGCGCTGGCAGCCGGCGCTGCGGGAGCGGCGTGCACGGCTCTGCTGATGCAGCAGAAGGTGCCTTGGCGGGCGGCTGGGATGGATTCAGGGAGGGGATGGATTCAGGGAGGGGATGGATTCAGGGAGGGGATGGATTCAGGGAGAGGATGGATTCAGGGAGAGGATGGATTCAGGGAGGGAATGGATTCAGGGAGAGGATGGATTCAGGGAGAGGATGGATTCAGGGAGCTGATGGATACAGCGAGGTGATGGATACAGCGAGGTGATGGATACAGCGAGGTGATGGATACAGCGAAGGAAGTGGAGCCACAGGCGGCGTGTGGGGACGGGAGGAGGAGGAGTGCAGCGTTTGCTGGAGCATCACTAATTGTGAGGGGGCAGGCAGGGGGACCCGAGGGGGTGCAGGGACGCCTGTCACCCCTGCAGGGGTGCCTGGTGGCTGCTGGGGCCAGAGGCACGGGTGCAGGTGAGTTTGAGGCCAGCATGCAGCACACGGGACCTGCAGCAGTGAGGACATGGAACAGCAGGAGCCCTACCCTGGTGCGGGGGAAGGTGTGGAGGGGCCCCTCCGGGGATGCTCAGGTGCCTGCCGAGTTTGCCTGCACTTGGGATGCAAGTCGGGATGCATTTGGCTAAACTGCCACTGAGAGTCCTGCCAGCAGAGCCCTAAATCCTTCCGGAGGCAGGAAGGTTGGGAAGCCTGGCTGCAAGGGTCGGCCAGTAAATACGACAGAGCTCCTGTGGGCACTGGCACAGACGGGGTGCATTGGGCAGGTGGGCACCCAGCTTATTCCGTGCTGCCATGGCCCTGCAGCCACGTGTCCCTGCTGAGTGTCCCCCAGAGGTGACGGCACGCCCGGGGCAGCTGTGCCCACGCAGCCCCAGGGCCGGGAGCGGGACGCCGGCTGTCACCAGCGCCTGATGGAGCTGTCACACTTGGCAGCTCCAGCCGGTCTCCTCGGCCGAGTGATCCCGTGTGACATCTGCCACTGCCGCGGGCCTGGGCAGGGCTCTGCTGTCCCCCAGGCCGGCCGGTGACAGGGGCAGCAGCTGGCCCTGGGGTTTCGGCAGGGCGCAGGTGTCCGGTGGGATCCAGGATTCCTGAGGCTCAGCGGAAACTTGTTCTGCTGAGCCCAGCACAGGGCTGCTGTGTCTGGTTTCAGGGAAGGCGAGCACCCTGTGCTCGGACACTGTCACCTCCCTGGGGGACAGGAAGGAGGGCTCAGGGTGCTGCCAGCTGGCTCACAGCCTGCAGGGGGGCACAGTGGCTGCCTGTGTGCCCTCAGTCCCTCTCACCTTGCACTGCCGGAGCTGGGAGGGTTAAAATGCCAGGCTGCTGCTCTGCGAGGAGGGCTCCTGCCTCTCTCCACGTGGGTACCGACCAGGTAGGGCTGAGCAGAGCAGTCGGGCTGCAGCTCCCAGCTGAAGGCAGCAGGCGCAGCGCTGGCCCCGGCTGCCCTGGAGCATCCTGCCAGGGGCTGCCCCAGGAGGACAGTCCCAGCCTCCTCCCAAAGCTCCCCGAGCCAGACGATGCTGCGCTCCCGGAGCCGGCAGAGCTCTCCTGCCGATGGAGGGGGAGGAGGAGGTGGCAACGCTGGAACAGAGCTTCCCATCAGCACCTTATATTTACTGCAAGGTCCTCTGGCTGTGACCTTTAAAAGACAAAGGTGGCCCGGCATCCCGGCGGCTGGCAGTGGGCAGGAGGCACCGCAGGGATCGGGCTCTGCAGGACTGTCCTGGCTGGGACGGACTCGCCGGGCTGGAAGCTGAGCGAGAGGTCCCGGGCACAGACTGCGGGTGAGTACCTGGCTGCTTTTGTCATTCCAGCTCTCGGCTGCCTGCAGCTCTGCCTCGGAGCGGTGCTTCCCCCTCTCCCCGCGCTGCCGCTGCCTGCTCGCCCCCGCCCGCCGAGCTGCCTGCCCTCCGGAGCGCACAGGTTCCTCAGCCCCTTCCTCGGGCCCTTGAAACACGCAGGGGAAGAGCGGCCGCGTCCCCCGGCAGCCACTGCAGAGCATCTGCAAGGATCGCTGAGGCAGCCCTGCTGTATCCCAGGAGAAAGTTTGATCCTGACCCGGCACAGCCCGAGGCCACCTCCACCGAACCCTCCCTGTCCTGTCCCCCAAAGCTGCCCTTCACACCCCTCCGTGCCCCAGACCTCAGTGCCCCGGGCTGTTCCCTTTCCAGGCGCCCTCTCTACTTCCCAGCCCCGGGAGCAGGGCAGCATTGCAGCGACAGTGGCTCTGGACTCTCCCTGAGGCACTCCAGCAGTGCCCTGTGACTCTGCACAGGATCAGGCAGAGGTCCCTGCCACCTCCCAGCCCCTCTCTTTCTCTGTAACACCAGTGATCCCACCTGGCCCAAGGAAATGTTAGTGTTCTGTAACGAGGAATGTCCGTGGCTCTGGGGAATCCGTGAAGCCCCGGTGCTGGGGGGCTGCTGTCACTGCCCTCCGTCCCCTGCAGTGAGGAGAACTCACCCTTGTTGTGTCCCACGGGGTCTCCTCTGTCGTCCCACTGCTCTCCTCAAGTTTTTTCCCCAGCGACATTCTAACAACCATCCTGAAAGTGCCAAGGGGTCCCCCATCCCCTCTTTGACCCCCTGGAGCCGGGTGGGGATAACCCCACGTCCTCCTCGGGGGAGCTGCTGCTCCCTGCACGGCAAAGCTGCTCCCTGCCACGGGCCAGGGATCGATTGGCTGCAGGACTGTGTCAGCAGGACACTGGAGGTGATTTGGGTGCCCTTCCTCGGGGAGGGAGAGGTGCCGTGGGGAGCTGGAAGTTTTCCGCAGCGCTGACCCCACGCTGAGGTGTCCAGGGCGGGCAGGGACAGGGACGTTGGGACAGCTCGTCCCACTGGCACTGCTGCTGGGGACAGCAGGTGGGGAGGGGGCAAGGCCGGGCTGGAAGGTGGAAGGAGGTGGTGGCAGTGCCTCGGGGCGGTGCGTGGCCAGCCCCTGCTGGTGTGAGGAATTGGGAGGCAGCGGCGCTCGGCGGCCCGGAGTGAAGGGCGGCAGGGAGAGGCACGGTGCGGGGCGGCTGTCAGAGCTCCCCTCGTGTCTCCACGGTGGGTGAGCTGATGGATGTGCCCATTAACCGTGCCCCAGTTGTGTCGTGCTGCTCCGGAGCGTCCCCACGGTGCTGCTGCACTGGGAGAACAGCCGGTTACGGGTGTCCATCACCCGGCCCTTGCCCCGGGCTCTGCTGGAGCCTGCCCAGCCTTACCTGCCATCAATCCCGGCTCTCTGAGAAGCACAGGTGGAGGAGCTGACAGGGCACAGGTCCTGGAGGCCCCGCAGTGGGTGTGGAGCACCCCTGAGATCTCCCTGTGGGAAGGCCGGGGCAGCACTGGTCACGCTCCCACCCCCAGCGCTGCCCTGGCTCTGGGGCAGCTCCCAGGGACGGAGCTGTGGACACACAGGGAGCCCTGGGCTCCCTCAGCACCCAAAGCACCTCAGCAGGGCCGAGCTCCACTCCGGAGCGGGCTCATCCCCCCAGGCAGAGCAGATGAGGGGCCTGTCCTGCCCCTCCAGGCTGCGGCACAAAAGCATCGAGGGCAGAGTCGGTGTTTTGTTGTTCTTTTGTTTGTTCGACTGTACAAAGAGCAATAAAAACATCCCACGCTCGGCAGAGCGCTCGGCAAGAGAAGCCCGGGGGAAGGCGCACACCCGAGGCCACAGCACGACCCAGAGCAGCCCCTCCTGTGTGTACACATCTGTATTTGTCGGCTCTGCTGTGCGCGGCTATGTACAGACAGATGCATTGGCAAGTTGCAATCCAAGGATAGTGCACGAGAAGAAATGAAAGGCAGATGCAAGGCCGGTCATGTGCAACCCTCAGAGGGCTCTGTGCCCCCGGGGCGCTGGCTCAGTCCCGCCAGGAGCCGGGGACAGCCCGGCTCCGGCAGAAGGCGGGGCGGGAGCCCTGCGGCACCGGGCGCCGCTGGCACTGTGCGGGGGTGTGGGGACAGCCCGGCCCCCCCGGGCTGCAGGGCCCAGGGGAGGGGGCCACGCGTGGGACACGGCACATTCCTGCTGCGGATGGGAGGGGAGCAGCGTGGAGCCCAGCGGGGGCGGGTGGGATGGACAGGGCACGCGGGGCCGGGGTGGAAAGCGATGGGGCAGAGCAGGGAGGGCACAGCTGTCCTGCCGTCCCTGGGGCCTGATGGCATTCCCGGGATGGCACCTACACGGGGACGTGACAAAAGTGTCCCTTCTCTGCACAGGGACACCGCAAAGGTGTCTCCTGTCCCCTGGCAGTGCTGCTCGTGGGTGACGGGACCTCCATCACCTGCCCCTGGGCAGTGTCCCCTGTGGCTCCGGGCACTGTCCCTCCTGGCAGCCACGGGAGAAGAAAAGCTCAGGCCCGGTGCCACAGGGGACACTGCCCCGGGTCATTCCCTGCCTGAAGCCCCAGTGCTGCAGCCAGCACAGCTCACCTGCCAGGTGAGGCAGGGGGCACAGGGGGCTGGGCACGCTGGCAGTGCATTGCCATGGCAGTTACAGTGTGCAGGGCTCTGCAGGGAGGCTGGAGGAGGCAGTCTCAGCATCACAGGGCTGCTCCAGGGTGACAGAGCTGTCCCAACTCTGGCCCTGCTCTTGTGCCCAGTCCTTCCCAGCAAGTGCCCAAAAGCTCCTCTTCATTTCAGCAGCTCCTGGTCCCCAGCAGCCTCACCCCACCACTCCCCACCGCCTCAGTCTGACACATCAGCAGGACACTTTCCATCGCTATTACCCTCCCCAAGAAGGAAACGAGCACGGAGAAGTCAGCCCAGCACCTTGGGCTGAGGTGCTCAGACCAAAGAACAGCCCGAGAGGCAGAAGGGTCCATCCATCCCTTGCACACCAGGAGCCATCAAAGGTTCCAAAACACCACAAAGCTCCAAGACACTGGGTGAGTTCATGGCTTTGGCCACTGACTTCTGAGCAGCCTGGGACAGTCCCTGAGGAGCACGAGCTTGCAAGGAGGAGACTAGACTGGCAGCTATGGGGATCCCTGGGGACGGGAACACCAGTGCCAGTGGCCCAGGCCCAGCAGGAGCACCTTGGGATGAGCTGTGACCCCAAGGGCAGACTGCTGGCCCCTGCTCGCATTTTCTACTGGGACAGAAGAGCAGACAACGGGGCACGGGGCTGCCCAGACCCCTCTGCCCCTCCTGGCACCCCCTGCTCCAGTCCCTCCGTGTGTGGGGACTGCACAGGTCCCCCCTCACCCGCCCCAGCCTGGCCCCAGCACCTCCTCACAACTCTCTGGCACTCAGAGCAGGGGACAGGCTGGTCCCAGCTCAGCCTCAGGGGCTTCAGCCCCCCGTTCCCCAGCCCTGCCCAGCACAGCCAGGCTCCGGGGACCTTGTCTCTGCGCCCTGCTCCAGGCTGGGTTGGGTGTTTGGATGGAAGGAGGGATGCTCTGGGGAGACAGAAATCCTTGCTCTGGGAAGCACATCAAGAGGGTCACGCTGTACAGGGGGCAGGAGGGAGGGGCGGGCAGGGGGCCGTTACTTGGTGCCCTCGTCCGGGTTGCCTTCGCCGTCCGTCTTCCCTTCCTCCTCCGTCTTCTGGTCGTCCGTGTTGAGCCTCTGCTGCTTTTTCCGGCGCACGCATTTCACCACCATCAGCACCAGGATCACCACGGCCAGGAAGCCGCCCACGGAGGCGCCCACGATCACGGCCACCGTCGAGTCGTGCTTCGGGGGCTCTGGGGACACAGGGCACAGGCTCAGGGCACGCTGGGGGAGCAGCTGGGAACGGGCAGGGCTCTGCGAGCACCCCCTGCGCCCGTGGGTGCCCCGCAGCGCAGGGCAGCACTGACCTTTGGTGAGCACCTTGAGGCTGATCTTGCCGTGGCCCCGGTGCCGGTCCGGGGGGTTCAGGACGTAGCAGTTGTAGGTGCCCTCGTCCTCCAGCTGCACGTTTTTGAGGGTGAAGGACACGTCGTACTTGGCGGGGTTGCCGGTGAACTCCACGCGGTTCCCGAAGCGGTCCAGCTGCTTGTTCATGATCTTGGTGCGGAACTGCAGGAACTGGGCGGCCGTGGGGACAGCGGGTGAGGCAGCGTCTGGCACCCCACGGGCCCATTTCCCAGCCAGGCACCCCCTCCCTGCACGTGCTGCCCCGTAAGAAACCCCGAGCAACGCCCTTTGTGCTGCTCCCAGGACCCCAGAGAGACTCACCAGCTCCTCCGAGCAGTTACTGCACTCCTGGTACGTCCAGTTGAGGGAAAACTGCTTGTTCTCCACCTTGTAGCAGGAGTTGAAGGTGCAGGAGAGCTTCACAGAGGAGCCATTCAAGGCATTGATGGTGGCGGGGGCCATGACCTCCATGCCCAGTCTCGGGGGTGCTGCCGGATGCAGATGAATTTGGGGGGTGTCAGGTGGCTGAACCCACTTCCCCATGCTGCCCTGCCTGCACAGAGCTCTCCCTGGGGCCTGGCACTGCGTGCCAGGCACATCCACACACTCTGCATCCAGCCAGGAGTGGAATTTCCCTGCCCAGCGGGAGCAAGGGGAGCAGCCCCAGCCCTGGCACCGTCCCTTGGCTGGACAGGAGGAGCACCGTCCCTGCTCTGCCAGGGCTGCTGACCCCGCTGTGCCATCCCCGGTGCTGAACGCCGCTGCCTGCAGGCCAGCCCTGCTCCCTCCCGGCTGTCCCCCGGGGCTGTGCTGCCGCGGGATCGATGGCGCTGTGCGAGGCTGCAGCGTCAGCACGCGGGGCCCGGCGCCACAGCCACACGCAGCTCTGTAAAGGCTGAGCTCATCACATTTCATTCCCAGCAGGACACGGCTACGGCAGCGAGGGCTGGGATGTGCCAGGGCCGACCCCAGGGGCTCCGGGGTGGGGAATGCAGATGATGCTTTCCCCTGCCAGCAGTGCCCACGCAGGGATCCTCCAGCTGGGAATGACCAGAGCAAGATGCCAGTCACTGCTCAGGGATCCCTGGCCTTGCTGAGAAAGAGGGGCATTACCTGGTAATTACCTGGTGCAGCTGGCAGGGCAGGACTCACCTGGGGGGTGGGCAGGGATGGGGTGTCTGTGCCCTGCTCCCTCCTGCACTCCTTCCCTGCAGCTCCCCTCAGCAGCACCAAACCCAGCGCCTGCATCCAGCACTGTCCCCAGGCTGGGCAAGGGGAACAGGCTCCTGAGCAGCCAAGCTGGCTGCAAACCAGCCAAGCCCTGAGAAGCGCAGGGACACGGGGACAGCGAGCCCTGGGAGGGACCAGAGTGTACTGGGGGGCCGTGACACCCTACAGGGCACAGTGGCAGTGCCACCAGGCGCTTTAACGATCACCTCACCTCTCCCCTCGGGCTGCTGCTCTTTGCTCCCAAACCTTCTTCCCGAGGCCAGGCTGGGTGCGTGTCAGGGCTGCTCCGTGGCCGCTGCGCTCCGCCTGCAAGCAGGGCAGGAAAGGGGCCAGGCTCTGCAGCCAGGGACAGGAGCCTTTCCCAGGCTGCTGTGCTGAGCCCCGGGTCCCGCTGCCAGGTGTGAACCAGCAGCACCCTGAAGCTCCCTGGGGGCAGAGCCAGCCCTGGGGATGGCTCCTTGCTGTGCTGGCAGCCATGGGGAAGAGCCTCCATCCAGCCCCAGTGAAGGGAGGGCTCCCACAGGCCTCGGGGACACGGGGATGGGCACAGCTGGTGCCCAAGGAAGGAAGAAGTGTCCTGAGCCAGTGTCACTTGCTGCCCTGTGGCAGCCACCACCTTTGATGCCTCCAAGAAAACCTTGCAGGGATGGGAGAGAAGAGCCAGGAGCTGGCCTGTCCCAGCAAGAATGGTTGGAGGGGATCCCTGCATGGAACCACTGTCTGAGTGCCCCTCACAGGATGCCCTGTGTGCCTGCAGGTGGGTGACGTGGCCTTGTCCTGTGTCCTTGGGGCTCCCTCCCTCGTCCTACAGAGGGACGAGGTGCCACCAGCAGCAAGCCTGGGACACCACGGCCTGGCAGGACCTGGTGTGTGTGGGTCCAAACCTCGCCACTGGCCGGGCACTGAGCCCTGGGGGACAGCAGAGGTGGGGGAAGAAGCCCCCTGAACCCCAGGGACCGTCCAGGCCGCGTCCTGCGGCGCTGCGCAGGCTCCCGAACGCTCCGTCACGCTGCACCCGGGCTGGGGGGGGACAATGACAGCAGCCTCTAGAGCAGCCCTGACTAGGTTCTGTACCCTCCTTTCCCAGGCTCTCTCCTCGGGGACAAGCAGCCCATCAGGAGCTCCAGGACAGCACTTCAAAGGAGCGCTGCGTTCCCGGCCACGATCGATGCAGCGGCCGCGGAGCTGCTGACACAGCGCTGCTGCTGCTGCTGCTGCTGCGGGGCCGGAGAGCACGCACGGACCACGGCCCCCAGCACGGCCACCAGCGCGGGGACAGCCACAGCGACGGCCACAGCACCCCTGGCAGCACCCACGGGACGGCCACAGGGCAGCGCAGCCCACCTGCCAGCGCCCCAAAGGACAGGCACAACCAGCACAGCACAGCCCACCTGCCGTCACCTCCCCAGCCCCGTCCCCGGCTGCCGTGCGAGGGGCCCCGTGCTCCGCAGCCAGCAGGATGCAGGGCGTTCTCAGCAGGAGATGCAGTGGCACCGTACCCCCCACCCAGCCCGAAAGCAGGTCACCCCGGCTGGTGGCTCCCCGCAGGGCGCACCCAGACCACCTCCGTCCCCATCCCTGCGGCACGGCGCTTCCCGGGGCCAGGCGGGCGGGGGGCTCCTGGCCGGGGACACCGGGGTCTCCCCGCCTGGGCACATGCAAGGGGGGCTCAAGGCGACACTTACCCAGCGAGAGGAGCAAGGTGAGGCCAGTGAGGAGCAAGGTGGGCTGCGGGAGCCAGGCTTCCGGGCTCATTTTGACGGACTTTTGTGTGTGGAGAGGACGTGGTGTTGGTGTGGGTGGTGGAGGTGGTGGAGGTGCTTTTTCGAACGCCCGGGTTATTTGCAGGTGACATAGAACATTAGAGCCGCTTTCTCCCCACAGCCCAATATGGCTGGAGCGGTGCTGGGGCGAAAAAAAGCAGTAAATGCTGTGGTTGGTGGATCGCAGCCGCCGGAGTGGGAGGGCGGAAAAATTTTCCCCTGAACTGCAGGCGACAGCTCCTGGCGCCGCCGGCTCCCCGCTCTGTGCACGGGCTGTGGCACACGGGGGGTTCCTGCGGCCCCCGCGTTCAGAGGGGACATGCAGGTGTGTCCCCTGTGCCCCGCTGGGGGCTGGCGGCCAGCCCCGCTCACACCCTCCATGGCAGCAGCTCCGGTTCTGGAGAGCCCGGCGGGGCCCAGGAGGGGTGGAAATGCCCTCCCAGCGCCAGGCACGGAGCACAGGGGCTGCTGCAGGCTGGGGGCCGCAGAGGGGTCCCAGCAGCCCAGCCAGGATGGCCCAGGTAGGCTGCAGCAGGTACAGGTGCTCCTGCTCACCTGCCCGCTCCAGGACAGCTCCATCACTTCCCAGGGCTGCCAAACTGCTGGGAAGGCTCCTTCCCCTTCTCCAGCAGCATCTCCTCCCGGGATAACAGCTCTGCTCAGCCAGCCTGGGCACGGGGAGGCTCTGCCCAGCAGTGACAGGGCTGGAGAAAGTCTTTGGGCCCCTTTGCACCATTGGTAAAGGAAACCTTTGGGCCTGGGCTCCAAACCTGGGTTCCAGCTGCAGGGATGGGTGCAGGAAAGACAAGGCACGGCCTCCTGGAGACCAGAGGGCAGTGACAGAGCTGCTCGGGCCCCGGGACACGGGGTGGGGGCGTTTGCTGGGACAGCATCGCCGGGGAGGGAGGTGAGGGATGCCCCAGAGCCAGGGCACACCTTGGTTCCTGTGCCGCAGAGCCCGGGGGAGGCAGGAGGGATGCAGAGGGACTCTGCTGCCTGCCCAGAGTCGGGAGGGGAAGCAGGACAGCCGGGAGAGAAGGCACGGGAGTGTCCCAACAACTCTGCTCAGCCAACCCTCACTGCACACACTGCACTTTCCCCCCCGCCCTGGGCAGGCAGAACCCGCTCTGCTCTGCTGCTACGGCTGCCACCACCCCACAGGGGCCCTGCGCCATCCCCCGAGCCCCAAATCCAGCTCCGGGGGCCGCTTCCTCCTGAAGCCCGTCCCGCGGCCGCCTGCGGGAAAAGAGAGCAGGGTGTCAACGAGAACCAAGGAGCGCAGCGCGGCGCTGCAGTGTGCCGGCAGCGGTGGGAGGTGGAGGGTCCCGGCTCCCTCCGCACCTGGAGGTGTCAAACATCTATAGATAGCGCCTGGCACCGCCGACAGCGCCCAGCACCCGGAGACAGAGCGGGAGCAGCGCCAGCGCCCGCCCAGGCGCTGCCCCGGGGGCCCCGGAGGGGCGGCTGGGCTCCCCCCGGGCAGCGCTGCCCATCACCTGGCTGATCACCCGTGGCCAGGGGACACACGTGGGGTCCCCACTGCCCGCGGGCTGTGTCCTGCTCCCCTCAGTCCCCATCCTGCTGCCAAGGGACCCCTTTTTGGTCCTGTTTGGATTTGGTCCCACCTGGAGCCCCGTGCCAGGCTGCACATGGGTTCCGGGGCTCCCAGGGCCTGGGCCAGGCAGATTTTGGCACACTTGGGCATCACATGCTTAGGCAGGAGGTGAAATGAAGACACCATCAGGGAAGACTCCCTGACTTTTATTATCTACAGAAAAACACTGTCACGGTGCCGCTGCATCTCCCCCGTGGAGATCCTTACCCTGGGCCGGGATCAAAGCTGGAGCCTGAGGCTGTGCCCACTCTCTCCAGAGTCCAGGGGGCAAGAGCCGGAGGGACCAGGTCCCTACAGTGTCCCCTGGTCCCCTGCAGACAGCTGGGGGGGCTGTGCCCCAGCAGTGCCCTGGCACGGGCACACAGTGACGTGTCACCAGTTCTCAGTCCTCAGAGGGACAAGGGTGTCATGGACACACCTGGACAAGGGGCTGCCATCCCACAGCACAGCTATTTCTGCTGCTCTGGAGACTGGGGCAGTGCCTCCTCTGGCCTGCTCTGGGGCTCCTGGCTCTGTCCCTCCCCCTGTGTCCCCTCTGCCATCCATTCTGATGGGATTGTCCTCTTGGCCAGCTCCACGTAGACGCCGTTGTCCCGGCAGTGAGATGGGTGCTGCAGGGAGCAAGGGACAAACTGTGAGCCTCACCCACCACGGGTACCAGGGTGATTTGGAGAGGGCAGGGGGCACGGGGTGCTGGTCTGGCACAGAGAGTGAGGCCCTGGATGTCGTGACCCTGCAGCTGCTCACCATGGTTATGTACGTGTCCTCAGCTCTCCTCTTCTTCTTGGCTTCCTGCTCGGCCTTGGGTACCTCAGCTCCAGGGATTGAGCAGTAAATCGCTTCCTGCGAGGGGCAGATCAGGGTGTTTGGGACTGAGCAGCCCCCAAACACCACCAAATACCAGGGGCTGCCTGGCAGGGCAAACAAGAGCCGTGGTTGGAGCTGGCCAGCAAACGGCCCCGAGTGCCTGGGCAGAGTGGGATCCCCTCCCTCGGCCTCCCCAGCCCTGAGCCCCCACACCCAACCCCAGCGACCCCTCCAGCCTCAGCTCTCACCTCTGCTTTGCTCTTACCGCCGCTCTTCCCCATCCTCTCCAGGGCTGTGATAGTTGCAAACCTTGAGGGGAGGCACAGCAGGGTCACCTCCGGCGGGAAGCATCACCCGCCCCTCCTGTCCCTCCCTCCCTCTCCCGGGACACTGACATCCCTGGGCCAGGCTATCCCTGCTGCTGGCACGGCCCAGGAGGTTTGGGAGCCGAGGGCCGGGGCAGGGTGGCACTAGGTGGCGGCAGGAGGCTGCACCCCACACCTGCGGGAGCTGAACCCTCGCACCTGAGCACGCCAGCGCAGAGCTCGGCCGGCGAGAGCAGCGCAGGGCGGCTGCGGGGAGCTGCTCCCTCACCCCCGCACACCCGGAGCCAGCGCTGGTACCTCTTCCTCACGCAGAGCCCGGCCAGGAACGCCACCACCACGGCCACGCAGCCACAGCCCACCACGGCCGGCCAGAACCCGGAGTCTCTCGGGGAGGGCGCGACATCCTGGGCACCCGCTCTTCCTCCTTCTGCCGGGGAGACACCGAGGCAGGGGATGGCACCGCGGGGACCCGCGGAGCCCGGGGCGGGTGCGGGGGGCGGCACGCACCTCTGGGTGCCGCGGGGCTGACGAGCAGCTCCGTGCGGCTCTTGAAGACGCTGCTGTTCTGCAGCAGCCGCAGCTCGCACTCGTAGGTGCCGCTGTCGTTGAGGCGCAGGTCGTGCAGCCAGATGGAGCCGTCCCAGCGGGACACGTCCCCCTGCCACTGCACCCGCGTCTTGAAGCGGCCCACGGGGACGCCGTGGTTGCTGTAGTAATAAAACACCATCTCCTCCTGCCGGGGCACAGACGGCGCCAGGTGAGGGGTGCCAGGTGGCTGGCCCTCCTCAAGAGCTCTCCGTTCACACTTTTGTGCCAATCCCGTGGGTTGTTCTCCTCGCACAGAGCCCGGCAGGCTCAGGGGAAGCCCCAGGGTGCGGCGCCCAGAGCGGCGCTTCCCCGGCTCCTTGCCCCCCCGCACGGGGACCCTTCCTCCTCTCATGGAAACTTCCTCTCCTCACGGCCAGCCCACAGGCGGGTGGGCTTCCCCACAGCCTCTCCAGGGCTGCTTCCCCACGGCTGCCTCAGCCTCCCTCCCCTTCCACCCCGTGTCCCCTCCGCTGCCACCCTGTCCCGACCCACCTGGGTGCCAGCTGCTGCCTTGTGCAGCCAGTCCACCTTGTGCAGGGTCCATCCCTTGCTGTCGGGGTCTATGAAGAGGCACTGCAGCAGCACGGATTCCCCAGCCCTAGCTCGGAGCTGAGGCTGCATGAACACCCCGGCAGCCCCGCCGCATCTCTCTGCCGGGGACAGGGACAGCAGGATGAGCCCGGGGAGCACGGCCAGCTGCAGCCTGCCTGTCCCCATCGCTGTGTCCTCTCCAGGGAAGCCTGGGGCTCCCGGCCCTGACCAGTGCAGAGGCCAAGCCCGTGCCTGACCCCTGCTCGTGGCGTGCCGGGGATGTGGGGCAGCACATCCTCCCGCCGCCACACCACGGGGCTGCTGCCGTGTGATCCAGCCGAAGGGGACGTGGGAAGCACAACCCCTGCCCTCCACGCCTCGGAGCCAGAGCCTGCAGCTCCTGCAGGGCTGTGCCTCTGAGTCACTGGCTGGGAGAACCTGTGTGCCGCTCTCATCTCTACCAGGCCAGGGGCAATTCAGGCGCTTCACATGAATTTCAGTTCCTCCCTCACTGCCCATTTGGCTTCCTTCCCCTTTGCTCACAGGCTCCAGACCTGGGCTGGTACTTGTCTGGCCACGTAACCACAGCTCGGGGTTTCTAGAGAAGCTGGACAGCGAGGGGAAAAAAGCAAACCAGGGGAACACCAAAGAGCACAGAGCTGACAACCCACACGAGGCAGCTGCCAGCATGCTGGGCGGCAGAGCATGTGGCAGGAAGGGGGTTAAAGGTCTTCTCCGAACCAAAAGATTCTCTGAAATGAGTGGGGCAGAAAATGTCACTGAGGCTCCTCAACCCCACCTGGCTCAGGCTGCAGTGGCACTGCAAGGGCAGGCTGAGCTCTGGCTGCTGTTTGCTGAGCCCTGGCTGAGCTGAATCAGCAGGGAGCTGCTCAGACAGGTAGGCTCGTCCTCGTGGCCAAGCCACTCTGCTCAGCCTGTCCACAACCACCCTGGGCTGGGCCCTGGCCGAGCACCAAGTGTTTGTCTGAAACCCTGTAAATAATGAATGCAAAGTGCTGCAGCTTCCCTAACAAGTTCTGTTGGTCTTGACCAGCCGAGGAGCTGAAAATGACAAATATTTGCCAGCGGAGAAGACCAAGGGAGCTGCCTGCCCCGAGCAGAGCCAAAATCAATACCTTGGGAACCTCTCCCTGTATTTAGGGTTGGTGAAGCAGTTCTGCTTCTTTCGAAGCCTTGGAGCCTCAGTGCAGGCCACATCCAGGGATGCCAGGGCAGCTGGCAGCCTGTTTACAGGGGTGGCCTGCAGGAAGGGGAGATGCAGCACGCAGGGCCAGAGGAGGGACGGGCACCCAGGAGAGGAGCAGCTCTGGGGGTTCTCACCACAGGAGGGGAGCCACTGACGGCTCTTAGAGCAAAGGCAGAGGGGGAAGCAGAGGGGAATGAAACTGAGAACTTACCCAACCATGTCAGCACCAGGGTCAGGCTCAGCAGCACCTTCATCTCCCTCTGAAAAGAACAGCAGAGGTGACACACGCTCCGGTGTCCCCTGGGGCAGGACACCAAGGACTGGCAGGCAGCTCAAGGTCAGAGGAAGACTCTGGGGCTGGGAGGCTGGGAGTCAGCAGAGCACAGACACCAGGGCTCTGGTGTGTACGACCACACTGTGCCTGAAGAGGAAGAGCAAGCGTGGGGGACAGGGCTCTGCCTAAACCCCTTCGTGCTTTCCCCTAAGTCACGAATCTTTCCGGTGGTTTGGGGGGGTCGAGCTTCTCACGTCTGAGCTGAGATGTTTGCAGGTGCAGACTCTGCTCCCAGAGCCATCAGATGTTTTTAACACGGCAGAATCAGAGAGGTTTGCTCCTAAAACACAGACCCCCCTAGCCCAGATCTAAATCCTCGCCCCTGGGTGCTGCACACCGTGAGAGGTTCTGCTGGAGCAGTGCCACGTCTGGTGTCTGGATTCAGCCTGACCTGCTCAGGATCTCTCAGAGCAAAGCTGGCCTCTCCTTTCTGCATGCCATAGATTTATCCTGCACCCAGGGAAGGACTGGCTGTCACCACCAGGAGTGTGCCAGCCGGTGTCCCAAGGAAGGCAAGAGTCAGCACCCTGCTGCCCTGTCCATGATTCCATGATCCCCAGCTGTGGCCACTCATTGAAGGGTAAGCAGTTACTGAGAGCAGCTCTCCTGCCCAGAGAACCCTCACGTGAGGCTGGAATTGAGGCTGCCATTACCAGCACGCATTTTCCAATACTGCAGAAATGAAATGGAAGTAGAAAGACAAGCGCTTATTCATCTCTGGCATTTCGGTGGCCTCTCTCGTTTTGCTCCTTTGTGCGTGTGAGAGGCTCTCCAGGTCAGCCTCAGACAGGGATTCCAGGCCCTGAATCAGCTGCTGGGGACCCTTGGATCAGTTCTAGGCTGAGAAAATCACTCCAGCCGTGTGCCTTCATCACCCTGCCCCTTCCACAAACAAGAAATCCTGAGAAGTGGCAGCAAACCTTCTGGAATTGTCTCCCATCTGCCCCCCAAAGCACAGGAGCCCTGTGTGTGGTTTGCTGTGCTCTGTGCAGCCCTGCCAAGACACACTTCGCTGCACACCCGACCTACAAACACAGCTCCTGCTCGGCCCCAGGGCCCTCAGCAGGGCCAGCACAGCTCAGGGCAGCAGGGACAGCATCCTGCAGGGTGCCAGAGACACTGCCGAGACCTGCAGAGCTGCACCCTCCCAGGAGCACCCCCGTGCAGCAGCCAGCTCAAAAACCAGAAACCAGTCCCCTTTGACTGCAGAAAATGGAGATTTCTGTACCCAGAACCTCCCAAAGCTCCTGGGGCTCTGGGCCTTATCTGCCACCAAGTCCTTGCTGGATTTATTGCCCTGGTTTGAGAAGGGTTTCTGGTCCTGGCTGGGAGCAGGATTTTGCAGGGTGTCCCCCTGTGACACACAGCAGTGACAGGGTGCTGGGAGGCACCAGCTGGAGCCAGCACCCACTCACCAGGCTGCTCTGAGTGTGCCAGTGCTGACACATCCAAATGGCCTTTCCCAAAGAGGCTGGGGGGAAAGGGGGCACAGACACCACGTGGCCTTCTCATTTCCCTGCTTTTGCACATGGCATCAGAGTCACCATCAGAGCACTGCTGCTCCCCTGGCTCTCTTCTCAGGAAAAACAAATGAAAAAAAAAAAATCCAGAAATAAATATTACAGCCAAAAATACTCACCTGGTGTTGGCCTGGAGAAGTCAGCTTGTCTCACACGAAGGGCTCTCCAGCGACTGGTTCAGTTGCTAAATCATCTCGAGGTTAGATACACAAGACCTTTCCTGGCAGCCTTTGGTTCCCTCTCAGGTTGTCTGGTGGTCACTTTCACATGCAAGAGAAAGAGGAACACCAAAGTGGGATGTGCAGTACAGAGAGGAAACCAGCTGCAGACAGATCTGCCCCGGAGGGGTGGTAGGGCAGCCTCAGGGGCAGCTCACAGGGACCAGCTGGGGCTCACTGGGGCCTGACCACTCACCATGACCAGCCTGGGACACAGAGAGTCCTGGCACACACCCTGTGCTCCCTCCTGCTTTGTTTTTGGGGAGCAGGGCTGCTCAGAGAGCTGTCACTGCTGGATGGTGTCCCAGTGAGGCAGCAGCACTGGGTGACGTGGCTGTGCCTTCCCCCTGCTGCTGCCAGCACCCCTGAACCTGCCTGGCACAGCACGGGCAGCTGCCTCCTTCTCAAACACACACCAGCCACCGGTTTTCCTCTGGTGCCACCCCCCTGGACACTTTGAGAGTCCATTTTCACCCTTCCTCTTCCCTTGAAACACCAGAGCAGCTCCTGTTCCCCACCTCAGTGTCCCCCTGTTCTCCATTCCAGGATCCCACCATTCCCCATCCCAGTGTCCCACCGTTCCCCATCCCAGTGTCCCCCTGCTCCCCATCCCAGTGTCAGTGGGTTTGATGATGCACCAAGAAATCCCCGTTAAAAAGGCCCAGCACCATTCCCAGCTCCAAGGTGGCTGCTCAGCTTTGCACTGGGAATATTCGCCCAGGATCCAGCACAGCCGTGGCCAAGGAGGCAGAGCTGAAATCCAGCATTTTGCAGCAGAAAAAAGAGCCTCTGGTTCCCCAGGGGAAGTCGTGTGGTGCGAGAGTGGAACAGCAAAGCCACTTCCCCCGGGCTGCAGGATCCCACCACCAGCCTTTCCCAGGGAAGTTTTGGCTGACAGAGCTGTTGTGTCACCAGGGAGCACAAACGTTTTAAATATTGCTTTATAGCAGACAGGAGAAAAATGTATTTTATCTGCAGGCACAGATCTACAGCTGACCTACTTCTCAGTGAGAGCTTCACCACACCTAAAAGCTGCAGCCAGCAGAGATGCTGAGGGGGGACCTGGTACCTGTTCCCTTTTGGGTTAAATCTGCTCCCTAAAAACCTTTACCCACCATCACACGACAATTTTTGCACCTCAGGACGGCAGTTTTGTGAGTTCAGCTGCGTTTAGCCAAATAAAGAGACCCACAGCCCAGAATGGAATAATGCAATTTATTAATTGCACAACAAAATCAACAATAAACCCAGAGAACATCTGTAAAAGGAGGATTTTTGGCTGGTACAGAAAGAAAGCAGCTCTTTAGGGGTTGAATGAATGAATTCCACTGCTCTCTGCCATTCAGTGCTGGATAAGGCTGGTGAAAGAGGAATTGCCCTACATGGAGGGGAAGTAATGCTGCACAATGAACCATTTCCCTAAAAAGGGTCCTAGAAGAAGGGAGGAAGAAAACAGCTACTGCAAACAGAACATTCCTTTGGGCAGTGCTTGAGTCCATGGCTGAGGTAGATGGGGTTGTGTGTCCCCAGAAACAGAGTCCCCATTTGCATTTCTGATTTAAAAAAAAGGAAAAAAAAATCGTTTTCTATGAACTGTGCTTCACTTCTACAAGTAGAAGGAGAGGTACCCAGTGATGCAGCTGAAGGAAAAAAAAACAAAACTTCAAAAGCAGTAGGTTCTCTTCACTCCAAGACAGAGGATGCCAGATATCACTTCATAAACTGCTGTGAGTCAGTATGTTCCAAAGAAAAAGAGAATAAACCTTGTCAGTGCCCAGAGGTGACCAGTCCAGAGAGCTGGAGCAGCCTTCACGTCAAACAGCTGGATTTCCAGGGCTCAGGAGAAGAGGGAGGTCACCAAAACCCCAAAGCAATAAACCAAACCAATCTGCAGGAAAACCAAGGCACGTTGGCACTGTAGGCACTGAGGCTTCTGCAGGCCCCACACACCTGAGGGCAGGAGATTTTCTTTCCCCCAATAAATTAGAAAGGTTTTTAGAAAATCACTGTTTTGTGCTTAAACAGAAGTGAATGATCCCATCAGCATTTTTCTTCCAATCCACCGAGAGCAGAGCACGCCCTTCAGTCTGCACTGGTTATCCAGCAGCCTCTGCAAGGATCTAACCATGGTTTTCAGTGCTGGAATTTTAGTCCTTTTTCCACAGCTTCGGTCTTCTGTCAGTACGGATCTTCCTCATCCGTGTCCTAAACGGGGAACAGGGAGAGAAACCGAGATTATGTGGGAAGAAATGAACCAAGTCACGAGTTCAGCCAAACGCTGAGCCTGGCTGGGCTCCTGGCAGGAGCCTGGGTGCTTCCCAAAAAATGCTGCTGTGTGCTTGAAGAAGCCAGGGGACCTGCAAAAACCCTGATATAAATATAAATATAAATATAAATATAAATATAAATATAAATATAAATATAAATACAAATATAAATACAAATATAAATACAAATATAAATATAAATATAAATACAAATACAAATACAAATATAAATATAAATATAAATATAAATATAAATATAAATATAAATATGTCTGACTTCTCCCAGACACCATCACCATGCTGTAACCCACACGTGAAACGTGTTTTAAGAGGAGCAGCAGCTGAAGACGAACCAGAAAGTTGCGGCACCAGCCTGCAGAGACAGCCCCGAGCAGCACAAATGATTGTTTTTCAGCCTGACAAACAGCCACTCGCAGAGACCCGGCGTTGCTGTAACCACAGCATCATTTGATGGTGTCCCCACAAGGAGCTCTGCAGCTCTGAGCTCACCCCAGCACCTCGGCTCTGCAGGGGAGATGTCACTGACGCTCCAGACGGCTCCAGTCTGAAGAGATCTTCCCTCGGCTTTGCAATTTTCATTGTTTGGTCACACAGGAGGCGTGAAAAAGCACATTAGAGAAACCTCAGAAATGCAGGATCGTTAAGGTGAGAGGGCAGCGTTCTCAGAGGCCTGATCAGATAAATATTTCAATATGAGGCAGCAAAGGACCAAACCTGACAAAGCACTCCACATGAAAGCGGCAGGGTTTTATCATCCCAATTGGACTCCTCCCAAAGGATGAGAGGACATTTTTCAACTTTTAACATCTCCCGTGCCCTGACAGCATTTCCTCACCAAACTGGGGCTCCATCCTTTCCCATTTTTCCTCCTGGCACCTCCCTGATTCCCGGAAGGTCACCTGGACCAGCCCTTCCACCTCCCAAGGCAGCTCTGCCTTTGGCACGGGGCATTTCCTGCGCCCTGCACCTCTCCAGATCCTCGTTCCCAACCCCGCAGCTCCGCGCCTGCTGTGCCTAATGCAGAACTGTAAATATTTTATGTACAACTTACGTAATTGCCTGCTTTTCATCCTGTATCTAAAGAGAAACCATCAGCACACGCCTGTCTGAAGGCTTGGGCATTTAGGACACTTTAAATCACTGCCATTAGGAGGGTGAATCAAGCAAACACGTATTTAAATCCTCCTAAACTCACGTCCCCGACTGAGCACCTGAGAGGCAAAGGTGCCCCTGAGGTAAATCTGCCCTGCAGGACACCGGGAAGGAAAGAAAGCCCTCTCGAATCGGGCATTACTCTGGAATGTGGCGGCCGATCCCAGCGCACACAGGACTCGAACAAAACAAGGGCAGCAGGTGGCAAAACCACTCCGGAGCTGGAGCACCTGGTTAGCAGGAGCCGCCGCTGGGGTGGGAAGGGAAGCAGCAGAATTAGAAGGCAGCCACCGCTTCCGAGAGCGCAACAAACAAACAAACAAAAAAGCAGAAACAAACAAACCGACCGCGAGGGTTTAGCAATGTCCTGCCGGAATGGAAAGGAGGTGAAAGGAGGAAGATCTCCACCAGCTCTGCAGAAATCCAGAGGGCTGAGGGGTGACAGGCTGCCCTCCCCAGCACAGCGCTGCCAGCCCCAAACTGCTCACACAGAGCCCCCAGAGAAACCCCGCAGCAGCTGCCACTTCAACCCTCATTTGTCATCTTAAAATGACAGCTCTGATTCCAGTCCAGTCCAATGAGAAATCACTTTGATGGATGCCGTGACAGCTTCCCCACCAGTGCAACCAGCAGCTCTCACTCCCTGCTGCTGGGGAGCTCCGGGGGGCTTTGGGGCACACCTTGGGCACCCAGAGGTGTCAGGACACTCTGCCCGCTGCTCTTAGCACCTTCTTTGAGCACCCACGTTGGCAAAACCGCTGTGAAAACACCGACTTTCACTTACCACACAGTTCAGGCACCACTCCTTGATCTTCCCCCCGCAGCCAGCCGTGTCTGTGTGCTCAGGCCTGCAGGAAAAGCACAGGGTCAGGTTGGACTTTTCCCCCCTCCAAGGCATTCCAGGACCTCCTCTGGACTGTGAGTTCTGGTTATACCACATGGAACTGAGGGGTTTTTGTCCTGAGGAAAAGCCTTTAAGTCTGCACGGCAAAGCCAAAAGGACTGGAAGCTGCCAGGTGTCTCATTTTGAAGGTGGCACTTAAGTGGCACAAAGATTAAAGCAAAAGTCGCTTTTTGACTGGCAGATCTTGCACCACCAATCAAAACATTACAAGACTGCATTTAAAAACCCATAATTCTGTGAGGAATTGAGCAGAAAGGAGTTCGGCCTCCAAGGCTCCTTCAGTAGCTGCCATCCCTGCTCAGGCCACCACAGGTGGCATTATTGGGTTTATTTCCCATTTATGGGGATTTCACCCCAAAACGCAGCACACGAAGCTCACACATGCGAAACATCCTGCTGACTCAGGCTCAAACAAACCTCATAACAGAAGTGAAATACGTCTGACCCCAAACTGCTTCAGTTCCACGGCATTCCTCACGCGAATGGCAGAGAAAAGGGGATGTGCAGCCCTCGGCTTGTGCTCCAGCACGGGGATTTCCCAAAGCTTTGTGCTTTGGCAGATACCAGTGGCTGAAATGCTGCAGCACAGTGGGGAAATCATCCCTCGTGCCTGTGCCCACACCCCAAAGTGGAAATACAGGCTCCAGCCTGCAGCCAGCACTTACTCATCAGACACCTCGATGGAGGATTTCTTGTAGCCGCATTTTCCTTTCTCCTTCAGCGCCCGGAATTTCCTCCCCATCCTCACCAGCAGCAGGATGACCACGAGGGCGGAGGGGAGGAACACCAGGATGGACAGCAGAGCTGCTGAGGTCAGCTGGAAGGTCAGGCCTGAAACGCAGTGAGGCACGGCTTTGGGACAAACCCAGAGCCAGGGCATGGCTTGGTGGCCCTTCCACGTGAGACACAGGGCTGGACACAGCCTGTCCCCACATCTGCAGGGTCCTGTCCCCAAACCATAAGTCCCCAAAACTGCAGGGTCCTGTCCTGAAACCTGCAGGGCTCCTGTCCCCAAACCTCTGGTGCCCAAATCTGTGGGGCTCCTGTCCCCCTGTCCCCAAATCTGTAGGGCTTTCCTGTCCCCAAACCTGCAGTCCCCAAATATGTGGGGTTCCTGTCCCCAAATTTGTGGTCCCTAAATCTGTGGGGCTCCTGTCCCCAAACCTGCAGTCCCCAAATCTGTGGGACTCCTGTCCCCACACCCACAGAGCTCTCCTGTCCCCAAACCTGTGGGGCTCTCCTGTCTCCCTGTCCCCAAACCTGTGGGTCTCTCCTGTCCCCCCACCCAGCCCAGCTGGAGGGAGCTGCAGAGGAAGGCAGAGCACGACACAGTTCTATCAGCAGGGCTGAGCTGGGAATTTGGGGCAGGGCTGGCACGCAGGGCAGATGAGGAAATTATTACTGACAATCAGCGCTTGTGATGTGGAGATTATTTTTAGGCCAGCGTTTCCTCAATGTTTAACTTGTTCTGCCGCAATTTGCCGGGGCTGAAACTTGTGAACAAAGAGATGCTTTTGATTCCTGTTATCACCACAGCTCCCCCTGTCCCCTCCTGCCTCAAATCAGCTCAGGAGTTCTCCAAGCACTGAGCTCAGAGGGCAGGGCCGGGGTAACCTCTGCTGGAACTCCAGCGTGGAAGTCCAGGGAGCGTTTCCCTCGTGATGCCCAGAATTCCGAGATCCAACAAAGCAGCTCTGTCACGGGGGTGAGGTCAAAGCACGGGCAGGGAGCCTTACCCCGCTCTGTCACCACCAGCACCGTCTGGGGAATGTTGTGATAAACATCTGGAGGGTTCTTCACGCTGCAGATGAAGGTCCCGTTGTCACTGAGCTCTGGGCTCTCGATAACGATGGAAGCATCGCCGTTAGCGACGTTCCCAACCCAGGATATCCTGTCCTTGAACTTCCCCGCTGTGGTGGGGTGTGGGATGGACTGGTAATGAAAAACCTGCGAGGAGGGGAAGGCAATAAAAACACTCATCCAAGAAAGCAGAGTGGATTTTGCATTGCAAAAATAAAGGAATTGTGCATGGTAAAAATTAAGGAATAATGACACATTAAGAAGTCAGGAAGAATATTTCCTATATAAGAGAAATGAAGCTACCAACTGAATCTTTACCATCATTCTGTGCAGGGCCCAATGCAGCACTTGTGACAAACCCCCAGATTTATCTCCTTTAACTTTATTATGCTATTTTGTATTTACCTAGAGTATTTTTTTCACCCAGAGAACAGCCAAAGGAATTTTACGGGGGAAAGAAGGCAACCACGAGACTCCCAAACCGCCAAGTGAGGCGGCAGCCCAGCAAAGCAAAGAGAAAATTCAGATTTTCAGCATGCCCAGAGGCCTGGCCCTGCTCCACCTACTGTCTCCATCTGTCCCCCAGAGAGGGGCCGGTATGTCCAGTCCACCAGCAGGCTCTCCGTGATGGGGGAGCTGGATTTGAAGGAGCATTTCAGCCGCACTTGCTCACCCACATAAGCTCGGACTTTAGGACTGGCCTTAATTTCCAGGGAAAGAGCATTGCAGACACCTGGTGGGACAGGCACAAGAGGCAGGGATTCATTTCCTGTTAACTGCGAGGTGCAAAATTGCCCCAAAAATACTGAGACGTGAGCAGGCCAGCCAGAACTCAGAGAGTAAAGCACAGCAGTGACTACCTCCCCAACAGTGAAATTTGCAGGAAAGCAGAAAACTTCCCTGACCTATTTTCCGTGGGACTGGAATCGGCTCCAAATAAAGTACCTGGGCAGTACCAGCACGGATATTTAGACAGAGAGCTGAGAAACCGAATCAGCTGCGTCTCTGACGAGCTACAAAATACCAGCCTTAAGTTCTTCAAAGCGGCTCTGCTCTGCGTTTGTGGCCGCAGCGCCTGAATTTCACACGAACGGGGTCAAAAGTCTCCCCGCAGCACCGAGAGCTTTCAGTTCTTCCTTCCAGCGTGTGCGGCCACCTCTGCCCCGCGATGCTCCCGAGTCTCCGCGGAGAACTTTGTCCGAGTCTCCGCGGAGAACTTTGTCCGAGCCTCCCGCCGCTCCGGGACGGCTCTTCCCGAGCTTTCCCCCTCCCCCAGAGCACCGACCCCCGCGGGACCCCCCTTCCCGAGCCTCCCACTGCCCCGGGACCACCCACGGCCCCCGGAGCCGCATCCCGAGCGCTCCCGGCCCGGTTCCCACGCGGGCACCGCCGCTCCCGTCCCTTCCGCCCCATCCCATCCATCCCCTTCCTCCCGGAGCCCCCCGTTACCGAGCAGCAGCAGCAGAGCCCCCCGCGGGAGGAGGGAGAGGAGGAGGCGGCCGCCGGGCCCCGCCGCCCCTGGGCGCCGCATCCCGGCCGGGCTCAGCCCCGGAACATGGCGCTCACCTGGCGCAGGTGAGGGCGGGGCAGCCCCGAAATGGCCGCGGCGCTGGGTGGGTACACCCGGGCACACCTGGGTACGGGACGAGAGAAGGTCCCCGCGGTTGTCCCCAAATCCCCGAGCGGTTCCTGTCACCGCCAGCCCGCCCCCTGCTCTTTTTGATGTTTTTGGATGCTGCCGCAAAGCGAGGAGCGTGTCGGGATTATATTAAGTCAGGGTGTTCCTCGCTGTGAGAACTTTGTAGATTTTTCAAGCGCAATCCGCAAAGAAAAAGGAGACCTAATGAGGGGAACAGGCAGCTGCTGCATCCCTTAGCCAAGGACCCCCTGGAACTGACGGGTTTTAGGGATGTAATAAGATGTTGGTGTGTGTCTTGTGTGTACACTGAGAACTGGGCACAACACCCAGGGTTTGTATATCCCAGAGCTGAACTGTCTTGGTTATAACACCAAAAATCACACCTGCAGGTCCAAAAAACCCTGGCCAGGTGAAGAGCCTGTCCCTGAGCACGGGTAGAAGTTGGCTGGGGTGACATAACTTGTGTGGGAATTATTAACCCATCGTCAGAGAGGGGCTGTACTCGGAAAGTTACTAACCCTGAATTCTGTGCATAAATAATGGTGGAAAAGTCCAGTGGGATGTGCTGGATTTGTGGGGCACCGCTGAGCACCCAGCCTTGGGCTCCTCTGAAGTCAATAATCAATAATCAACAATCAACATCTCCCTGACGTATTTAATTATTGGTTTGTTGCACGCTGGGTGACGGATGCGACTTTGGGGACAAACAGATGGATCCGACTTTGGGGACAAACAGAGCAAATCTGCTCACTGGAGGTGTCAGGGCCCCCAGGTCACAGCCCTGTCACACCAGCACAGCTCTCAGCAAGGGCCTTTATTTACAACACAGGCGAGTGACAACGATAACAGCCAGGTGACAGCCCGGCAGCGTGGCTGGCACATCACAGGTTATAAAGCCATTAAAGACACTCTACAAACAAACAAGGCAAGGCTTTGATTTGGGGCTGGGTAAATGCTGTAACAGGATTGGTTTGGGGCTGGCTGGACGCCGTTAGAGCTCCGTGGGTTCCGGTTTTGGGGAGCAGAGGGGAGCACTGGGATAGCGAGAGTGGGAATGGGAACAGCTGCTGAAAACTCTCCTCAACCCCCAAATTCTCCCAAAGCTGCCAGGCAAGGATGTGCAACCCACCCTGGCCGGTGAGTGTTAGCCCTAATAACAACCAGCACACCTTGCCCAGCTCTAACACTGTCCATCTAACGTAGAAAAAGGGATTCCAAGGATGTTTGTTGTACCAGCTGAGACCTCACTGCTCAGTCTTCCTTCTCAGGACGCCGGGGAGGATTCTCAGGGAATAAAAAACAGGGCAGCACAAAGGCACGTTGTGGTTTCTAAGGTGCAAAGGTGCATCTGCTCAGACACCTCCCAGCCCTCTGTTCAGTCAGTCTCGGCGCTTTCATCCCCCGGAGGAGCCGTGCTCACATTGCACGGGTGGGAAGATGAAGGAAAAGTTCTTTGTTCGTGGGGCAAGGTCCTCCTGCTTTGCTTCACCGAAGGGAATTCACAGCTCATGTAAAGTCACCCTCTTTCCATGCAAGACTTTCAGGTTGAGCAGAGGTACCGGCAGCGTGGGGCGTCTGTAATCCAGCTTTGTTCTAACACCCCAAATTACAAGCTTTCACCAGCTGCTTTGGAAGCACCTGAGAAGAAAGATTGTAAGGAAAACAAACATCCATTACTCAGGGTTATTGTCAAAAACCAAAATAATAGAGGTGGCCGCTGACCTCAGAAACTGCGGGTAGAATTTATGCTGACACGTTTAAGCAAAGACAGTGAATATGGAAACAGTGCCAGTCTTCCTGTTGCAATTTTAAAACAATAAAGGTTGAAGTAATCTAAGAGCAGATTCAAAACTGACAAAAGGGAAGTAATTCATTCCTCTTCATCTACAAAGCAGGAATGCCGTGGAAGGCAGCGACAATGGCTTTCCTACAAATGCTCCTCAACACCGGGGTGGAGAAATCTCATGCACATTTAAGAGGCTGTGATTGTTCAGGGATTGTTCAGCTGTCTCTGAAGGATCCTCAGCAGCAAAGTGTGACTGTGGCCTCAGTTCTGACTGTGAATAGCAGGGAAATACCCAAGGGAATCTTGGAGAGTCCACAGGAACACTGAGACATTAATTAAGAAGGTTTGGATGGGTACCTGCATTGTGCACACCAGCAAAGACCTTTAATCTTCCAACGGAATGGGTTCCTTCTCTTCCCCCATCTTCAGGCTCTCCTTTTCTTTACTGTTATAAAAGTGAGAGGGAAAAAAAAAAGAGAGAAAAAACCCCAAATCAGTGTCACGCTGAGCAGCAGGATGTCCTGGGTCACACACAGCACACCAGAGGTGAGATGGTCAGGGTGCCACACGCATGGTGACCACAGCTCAGGGGACAGGGGGGTCATCTGCCACCACCACCACAGCAGCTGCATCCTTCTCTGAGTGAGGAGCCATGAGAGGGACAAGGGCCAGATGAGGACTCCAGAGCTCGTCCATCCTGGGGCTCTGCTCTGCCTGCACGCAGCCAATTATCACTAATTGTTCTGAGTTTTGCATTGAGGATGCTCCGTGTGGGGTCCCAGCCAATAACTCAAGAGAGGCCGTGGGGATAAACCCGTCAGGCCCCCCCAGGAGCCCTGTCCCTCCTCACCGCTCGGTGTCTGCCACCTCCAGCCTCTTGTCTCGCGCTCTCCTGCGGCGCTGCCGGCAGATAATCACGGCTGTCACCACGATGACCATCAGCACAGAGGCAGATCCGATGGCCACGGCCAGGAAATGGATTTCCGAGAAGTTCACTGCGTGGGGAGAGACAGAGGAATGAGGCAGAGGGGCACACAGGAGAAATGAGGGAAGCTCACACATCCCTGCTGACAGCTCTGGGATCTCCAAGGATCTCCACTTTTCCAGGAATGATTTAGTCCCGTGTCAGCCCTTCATCCCCCCACATTTCCACACAGTTACTCTTCCAACATATCACCTCCTTTTGTTTCCTTCCCACCGTGAATGTTTGTCACTCTGGGGCTTTGTTCAGGCTGTGATAGAAGCTCAGCAGCTTTCTGCTTTTTGACCCCTTTTCTCCCCTAATTTTCCCGGAAGAAAGCCACTCTGGTTCAACCCACACGAGCTCTGGGGGGGTTTCTTTGCCTCTCACCTTTCTGCACCACCCGGAGCCGCACCTCCCCGATGGTGCCGTAGACATCGGGCCAGTTTGTCACCTGGCAGGTGAAGGTGCCGTTGTCACTGGGCTGCAGGTTCCAGATCATGATGGAGACATCGTTACGCTCAACGTTCCCGTCCCAGGTCACTCGCTCTTTAAACCTCCCCGAGGGGGGCTTGTAGGGCTCCTTCAGGTAGTAAAACACCTGCAAAAATCACAGAAACATCGAGTGGCCTGGCTTGGAAGGGAGCTGGAGGATTCCTGGAGTCTTGTCAGATGTGGGATGTCACCTAAGACAGGGCTCGGCTGTGGTGCCAGCAGGTCCAGCTTCATAAAACCACAAATATTTTAACCCCCATCACCCAAAACTAAACGTGAGAGTGGTTTTTTAGGCAGGTCTGTGAACAGAGCTCGGATTAATCACTGCAGATGACGAAGGCCCAAATGTACTTGTGGGTTTTGGGTGTGTCTGTCCCCACTCACTGCGCACCCTGGATGTTGGGGCAGGGATGAAAACCCCTGAAAAGGAGCACAAAGGTCTCACTCACCGGCTCATGAGCGCTCAGGTCCTCGGGCTGGAAGTTCCAGCTCACGGACAGCTGCTGGCTCACGGGGCTGCTGCTGGAAAAGGTGCATTTCAGCCGCTGGTTGGTCCCGTTCACAGCGACCACCTCCTTGGAGGTGTGAACCTCCACGGCTGCCGCCAGCCACAGCGCTGCGGGGCAAACAGAGGAAAATCACTGCAGTGAGCTCATCACCGCTCCTTTTCAGCTTTACTTCCCTGGGAGCCTCATCTGTGCTGGCACGGGATAACCTGGGTTTTCTGCAAGGGGGGTGGTCCTGCAGATTTATTCAGAAAAACCCTCTCAAGCTGGGCTGAAACCCACCCCAAAATTGCTATTTCCCATGCTAGAACCTCCCTTGATACACTTCCTGCTCAGCCTCATGCTCACCACGGTGGAACTGCTCTTACTGATACATCCAGAGCCAGTTTTAGGGGCTTTATAGCCCAGCTGGGCAACTCCAGGTTAAGTCAGTCAGGCTAAAGAATTCTAAGTGAAATCCTCAAGGTAAATGTGGATTTGTTTTTCCAAGAAACATCCCCACAACTTCCATGGCTGCGGCTTTAAAAATAAGTGAGCATCACTTCCCTGGAAGAGGGACAACCAGCAGGAGGGAGAGCAAGGAAAAGAGAGGAGGAAAAAAGAAAAATAGGAAAAAAACTAATGGTTTGCTGGTGAAGGAAATAGAAAATATCAATATCCTGTCCCATTAGGAAGTTAACTCACCCCGGTATGATTCAAGCCAAAAAAAAAAAAAAAAAAAAAAAAAAAAGCTTATCTAGGGTTGTAGGGTTGTAAGATATAACTTCATAATGGAGATGTATTTGGAAGTAATTTATGACTAAATACTTCTTTCCAAATAATTCCTTATCTCAAAGGAGTGCCAAAACATTGAAGGTATTTACACGTGAAAAACGTCATTGGCAGAGAACACGTTGCTCACACCCGGAGCCGGTGCCAAGTCTTTTCATTTTAAACTCCTTGAAAAGAACTAAGCCAGAAATAAGAGCAAAATCCTTTTCTCCGAGGCAGATTACATCCGTGTGCTGGTGCATTTGGGGAAAGGAGGATGCGTTATTCTTAAAATCCGGGTGGTTTTGATATAAACCACCGAAAATTCAAGTGAGTTTCGTGCCGGCCTGGAACCTTTGCAGTGTGAAGGATCTGAAGCCGGAGCTCCTGGACAATCCCCGACTGTTTAGGAACAAAGGTAACAAAAGGAAAAAAAAAAAAATGGCTGAGAGTAAAGTTCAGATTCCTGGCAGGAGAGAAAAAGGCGCTGAAACGCGAGCTGAGGAGGAGATCAGCGGACGGGATCGGTGCTCTTCCTCTCGAATACGCCCAAACCTGTTGGGGAAGAAACTCAACCGCTTGGTGCCACTTCCAGCGAGCCCCGCGCAGAAAGAATCGCAGCAAGGACGGGGGAAAAGCCTCTGCCTTGGGGATGATTTAAGGGATCAGAAGAAGGGAATGAGGGCGGCCGGGGCCAGCTTTCCTTACCTCGGAGCTGCGCCCCAAGGACGAGCGCAGCGCCCAGCCAGGTGCGGCCGCGCATCGGGGACACAAATCCGGGGCTGCCAAGACAAATCCGCTCCGGGTTCTCCGTCACCGGGTAAAAGATGAGTTTCTCAAAGTCTTCCCGGCACGATGGGGCAGATTCCTGGCCCCCAGCTCGGCCTGCGAGGGGAGGTGAGCGCTCCCCCTGCGCTCCCCGCCTCGGTGCGCCCGGCCCCACTCGCTTCTGCCCGAAATCAGCCAGGTTCCCAAGGTAAGATTAATTTCTTCTCCCTCCCATATTCCCCTGCTCCTTTGTGTTGCAATCATTCCTCCTCCCAGCCGCCACCCGAAACCACTCCCCTCTTGTGGGAGGTAAAGGAACATTTGCCTGGAGGTGTTCATAGGTGGCTCGAAGAAATGAGGGTCATTGTTCGGTAAAAAAAAAAAAAAGCTGCAAACGATCCGAAAAAGAGCTGCCCAAACCCGACAGTCCATGGGCGCAGTGCGGGCCCTCATGCAGAGGATGGAAACGTCCCACCAAACACAGACACCTGCCCTAAAATGATCTGAACTATCCTTGGCTGCAGCCAAGGATTGGGAGCCTGGTGCTTGGGAAATTCTTGGAAAAAATCAAGTGGGAAACGAGTCCAGCCCGGCTGTATTCCAGGCCCAGCTGGGGAAACGCCGCGGTGCTCCACGGGCGAGAAATCCCGTGGGACACAAAACATTCTGCAGGAGGCACGTGGGAGTTGTGAGTGTGAAACCAGCCCGAGCCTGTGCGCTGGCACGCGTCCGGGGTTTGCACTCGAGGGCCATAAATCATGGCCGGGGCAGAGCCGGTGTCTGGTTCACCATCCCGTCCCCAGAAGTCATCCCAGGTTACGGTTTCCCTTGTGGATGGTGCTGATTTCCTTTGCAGGGGTGCGAGGGGAGGTGCCCGGAGCTCGGGGTGTTTGGGGGGGGCGTCCCTTCAGCGATTTGGCCACGGGAAAACAGCGCTGAGGCTGTCATGTCCCCGGATTGTGCCCAGAGCAGAGCAGGGAGCCCTGTGTGTGCTAACACACCCCTGATGACGGCTCTGGGATCTCCAAGGATCTCCGTTTTCCCGGGAATGATTCGGTCCCGTGTTAGCCCTTCATCTCCCCTGATTTCCCGGCAGTTACTCTTCCAGCATTATCACCTCCTTTTGTTTCCTTGCCGCCGTGAATATTTGCCACTCTGGGGCTTTGTTCAGGTCGTGATTGAAGCTTAGCAGCCAATTTGCTGCCACTTCCTCATCCTGGTTCTGCGCCGGGCTGGGAACAGCCCCTATTCCCACTTTTCCCTGCAGACTTCTGCCAACCTTCATCTTCTTTCAAAACGTGAGGACTCCAGTTTTTTAGAGAAGACCACGTCCCTGGCACACTCAGCAGTAACCTCAGTTCCCTGACGCTCCCCTTGGGAACAGAAATAAGGAAAAGAAAGCCCTGACGGCCAAAGGGAGCGCCCCAACAAGGGAAATGGGGCACAGCTCCATTCCCTCCGTGTCCGTGCCGCATCCCTGCGGGCAGCAGAGCCTGGGGTGCCCCTGCCGCGGTCCCACCGGGGTCTGTGTGCGCCCCAAGCCCGGGCGGGAGGGACCGTGCCCGGCGTGCGGCGCTGGCCGCGGCAGGAGCCCCCTCTAGTGGGGCCAGGCCACTTCCAGGGCAGCGCCCGAGCGGGAGAACATCCCAAAAATGCCGCCGGGATAACTCCGGGAGGGCCCGTGGAGAGGGGCTGAGCGCAGGGGGTGGCCAGGAGCCGTGGGCTCAGCTCTGTGCCCGTGCAGAGCCGGGGGCTGAGCTTTGGGTGCTGCTTCTGGTGCCTTCCTTCCCACCTGCCAGAGCCGGAAAGGGACCTGCAGGGAAGGCGGACAGGGGCTCTTCGTCAGCAGCTGGAGGAGGGAACAAGGGGGAATGGGATCAGACTGCTGGAGGGCACGGTTAGATGGGATGTAATGAAGGAATTGTTCCCTGGGAGGGCGGGCAGGCCCTGGCACAGGGTGCCCAGAGCAGCTGTGGCTGTCCCTGGATCCCTGGAATATCCAAGGCCAGGCTGGACATTGGGGCTTGGAGCAGCCTGGGACAGTGGAAGGTGTCCCTGCCGTGGCAGGGGTGGCACTGGATGGGATTTACGGTCCCTTCCCACCCAAACCACATTGTGATGCCACAAGAAGTCGTTTGCCGCAGTTGGAACCTCTCAAAACTCTCACTTTGAGAAGCTGTTGGGAAGATCCTGATGATGAACCCAATTCCAGCTCCTTTCTCCATCCTGCTGCTCCCAGAGCAGCTCCAGGAGCTGTCCCGAGCCCTGCAGAGCTGGTGCACAGCAGAGCAGCCACCCCTCGCTGCCGGTGACGTCCCATGAAGACATTTTGAGCCTCCACACTTCCTGACCTGGGCTTATTTCACGTGTCTGGGTCTGCCTTGGCTGCTCTGGAAAGAGTGAGTCCCCCAGCCCTGCTCGGGTCGGCGGCAATTCTGGGAAAAACAACAATCCTGGGCCTCTTTCTAAAGAAAAGCCGCCGTGTTCTTTCCTGCCACAGCCATGCCTGTCTGATGTGGTGGAGAGCAGCAGCGGGAGGAGGAAGATGAGGATGAGGCTGGAGCGGTGCCTGCCCCTCCTGGGGTTCCTGCTGTGTGCAGGTGAGTCCCCAAACCCCAGGCAGCTGGGCCAGAGCAGCTCGGTGCCGTGTGAGCTGTGAGGTTCCACGCTCTGGATTTTGGTTTTATCCTTTACCCGTGCACTGAAAGCGTTTGGTGGTCCTGGGTAAATAACTCCAGGCGTGGTGGGATCTGGGGGGTGTGGTGGAGGCTCCCAGCTGAGCAGCTGGAGTGCCCCCCTGGTTCAGGGTGAGGAGCAGAGCACCCGAAAAGGCTCTGAAGAAGCCAACAACGAGGAGAGACGTGCAAGGTGAACCATTAAGAGCTGGGACTCCATTAAGAGTTGCTAAGAGTACAACTGCTCTGCCAAAGTGCTGCGAACACCAATCTTTGTGAGGATAGGAAACGGGGTTTGTCAATGGCCTGCTCTTTTTTTTTTTCAGATTTAAATTTGTCTATGTTAAGTAAAAAAAAGCATCAGGTCACCTTCTCTCCAGCCAAGCCCAGCTGTCTGTGGAATTCAAAAATCTGCAATCACTTATTTACGTTGCTTTTTGCAAAAAAGACTTTAAAGGAAATCACAAATCTGATTCATACCTCCTAAAAACTCTTTCTTTAACATTCCGGCTCCGGAGCCTTCCATGGAGCGAGTTGTTTCCTACGAGGCAGAAAAACCACCCAGATAAACAGTTTTTACAGCGTTAAATCGACGTCAGGGTCCCACTCTGCAGCGAGTTCTCTTGCAGAGGTTCTTACCAGGGTTTTCCAGCAGTGTTTGCTCCATGATAATAAAGCGGAATTTCGGGGTTTGCACCTTGCAATAACAGCCCTTTTTTTTTTTTTTTTCCTGAGCTGGGTTGGAAAATGATTCAAGTTTCCATTCTGTGTTAAAATGGCCTCCAAGTTCAGAACAACATCCTGTCTCACCAGCAGAGCATTTGTGATGCCCTCAGCATGAACGTGGGATTATAAACATCTCTTTCAAGCTGCTGAGTTCAGCAAGGAGGTCCTGGCAGTAGGAAAGGTGTGTGATACCTGAAGCTCAATTAATTAACATTTCTTATTCTTTTTTTTTTGGCAGTTGGCACCACAGCTCAGGAGGGTAAGTGTATTTTACCCCCATCCTTAACTATTTATCGTGCTAAAAAGCCCAAATAGGCCTCAAAAGTGAGGGCTGAGAGTCAAAGAGATTTGAATTTTGTAACTATTGCAGGATAAGAAAAAAAAAAAATCACTGTTCATTAATTGACAGTGATCTTACTGATTGGAGAAATTGGTCCTTAATTATTACCAGTGTTGGGCATTTCCAACAGCATTTCAAGGCAGTGAGGCAATGATGAGATGATTTTTTAACACTCCTTTTTTTTCCTGTTTTGCAGATGAAGAACTGGAGGGTAAGTGGATTTTACCAGCAAAATATTAATATCTTTAATACTAAACTTTAATACTAATCTTTAATACTAATCTTTAATACTAATCTTTAAATATCTTTCCTACTTAGCGGGATATAAAGACTGTAGCTGACTAAAAACCAGGTAGAAATATTTGAGTTTTGCCCTTGGTTTCCTTTCTCATTGGCGTGTCCTCCCAAGGAGAATTCCTGGTGGAGATTTCTGGCACCACGGTGACAATCACGTGTCCCTTTGAGGACGATGGCATCCAGTGGACCTCGCCTAAGAAAGACCAGACCACCAACGAGAGGAAGTTCATTATCAGGGACCACGACAGCAAACCTGCCAACCTGAGCTGTTCCTTGGGGAGCAAGAAACGTGAGCTGTACCTGAACGCCAGAGGTGAGCGCGGACCCCTCTCCCTGCACAGGCCACTGGCGGGGTTGGGGAGCTGACGCTTGGTTTTTGGTGTTGGGTGGGTGAATGTGGTGTTGCCGAAGCCATTCCCGCCCTGTGTGGGCAGGGAAAGGATCCCAGAGCCCATTTTTGGCAGAAGGAATCTCCCGTGTCCCCCTCCCAGCTGCCTGCAGCCCTGTGCCAGCCCTGGGCTCTGGCTCTGAGCGTGCCCTGCCCTCATCCCCTGCAGTGTGCGCCAACTGCGAGGAGCTGGATGCCCTGACCGTGGCGGGGATCATCACTGCAGACCTCCTCATCACCCTGGGCGTGCTCATCCTGGTCTATTACTTCAGCAAAGGCAGGAAGGGACGGGCCAGCTCTGCTGGGGACAGTCGGCCACGAGGTGAGAGCCATTGCAGACATCCCCGTGCCATCCTCTGAGCTCCCCATGAGGTTTTCCCAGGGAAACCCTCATCCCCACTGCGTGATGGGGCAGCCTCTGCTCCCCACAAAGCTCCAGTCAATGCTCCTCCTTCCCACGGGTGCTCTCCAGGCTGCCTTTGTGCAGGGATGGGAGTGGCTGCTGTGCCAAAGCTTCCTGCACACAGGAACACAATTCCCAGGCAGCAGCCGCCTCTTTGAGAGCTCAGAATAAATCCATGGGAGCTGATCCATGGTGTGCCTGGTCCTGGGATCAGCCTGGAGGTGCCTCGTGACAGGAATCCCCAAGGATTCCCCCTCTCTGTGCCTCTGTTTCAGGTCAGAAGACACAGCGTCCTCCCCCTGTCCCAAACCCGGACTACGAGGTGAGGACAGTCCCTGAGCTTCCCATCCCTGCTGGCTGGGGAGGGACAGCCAGGGCTGGGGCTGGGGCTGGCAGCCAGCTCATTTATCCTTGAGGAAGCATCCAGTCAAGCTCCAGGTTTTCCTGGCAGTGGAGGAAAAGGGTGGTGAGGGTGCGGCCCCTTTTCCTGGTGCTGCCACGGGGATTTACCTGGGAGCAGAACTGCAGCTCCCCGTGCACTGCCCCTGCCCTGCTGTGGATTTCCCCACGTGTTGTGGGGGCTCAGGTAAGGATTGCTGAAGGCAGATCTCTGCTCTTCCCACAGCCCATCAGGAAAGGCCAGCGGGAGGTGTATGCAGGCCTGGGACCCAGGGGATTCTGAAATCCCCGGGGGTGACAGCCTGGAACCAGCAGCACCGGGACCAAACGCTTCTGCCCACCTTGTTCCCAGCCCCCTGCAGCTCTGCTGAGGCTCTGGCACTTTGGGATAAGCCAGGTGCCCACAGGACAGGGATTTGCTGTCCCAGCCCGGGAAGTGCTTGGGTTTGCCATCGGGGAACAGAAACGAGCACACTGGCAAGAGATTTCCTTCTCAATAAAGGACTGCAGCCTCACTGGTGGCTCCTGGTCTCCTTTTCCCCTCACACTTCTCTCTGCTCCAGTTGGTTTTCCCTCCAGTTTAATTTCTGCCCTGAGTGCCTCCACTTGCTGGGTGGTTCCCTGGGCTGGGAGTGGATCCTCCTCAGGAGAATTTGCCTCTGAGCTCATCCTGCTCCCACCTTTCACAGCCTGGCCTCCATTTGCAGCCAAAGCAGCAGAGGCAGGCAGCAAAAACCCCCCAAAACGGCCCAGCAGCCATGGAACTGCTCAAGCCACAGGCTGGGGAGGGCGTGTGGGTTGTTTTGAAGCCAGTTTCAGGTCGAAGCCTGGCTGGGGAAGCAGCAGCAGAGCAGGGCTGGGGGTGGCAGGAGGGGAGCCCCAGCAGCCCCAGCAGCGCTGTGCCCCGCAGGATGCGGTTTGCAGGCACAGCTGGGCTCTTCACCACAACACACCCCACACCCCGAGCGGGGAGATGGTGAGATACACACGGCACCAACCCCCAGCAGCTCCACAAACACTCAGGGCCACGTTCTCACCTTCTGCAAGCCAGAGCTGCTGCAGGGACGCCTGCTCAGCCCGCCAGCAGGGTGGGAGACTGCTCTGGGTGTACAGGGCCTAAATTTTGCTCCCAAAACCCCCTAAATTTTGCTACACCCCAGCGCTTCTACCACCATTTTTGGGGTACATCAATGTACCAGTTTGTCCCCGTGTTTGTCCCAGCCAGTGCCATCCCACACTTTCCTCGTCTCAGCACGATCAGCAGCTCTGCCTCTGTGCTTGCCTGCACCACGGGAATATTTCTTTGTCCTCCCAAGGGTGGGGTGATGCTGGCTGGCCCTGCCTGGTGTCTGTGTCCTGTTTTGGGGCCTCAGAGCACAGGAGCTGTTTCTGCTTGGGGCTGGGGAGTGGAGACCAGTGACCAAACCCCATCCCATGTGCACCTCCCCAGTGACCAAATCCCACCCCGGGTGCACCTTCCCAGTGACCAAATCCCACCCCGTGTGCACCTTACGAGACACCAGACCCCATCCCGTGTGCGCCTTCCCCAGGACCTGGACACAACTCGGAGCAGGGAGGCTGTGGGACAGGCCCATCTTTAATGGCAGGAATATGGAAGTGCAAGAGGTGGTGCAATGAGCACAGGGCTACAAGCAGCCCGTCCTGGAGGGACCTCCAAGCGAAACCAGCACGCTGATGAAGGCAGTCTCTGAGTCTTCCCACTTCACTTGCGGGCACGGGTGGGAGCCAGCCGGCTGTACTGCTCATCCTCCCGCTCTCCGAGGGGCTGGGAGGGGGAAAAACAGGAGGCATGAGCCAGAACTGTACCTGCCCAGGCCTGGGAGGGCGGGCTGGATCAGCCTTTGGCAAAGATTCTTTCCACACTGAGGTGCTGAAGGTGCCCAAACACACACACAGGGGTGCTGAAGGTGTCCCCACACACACACACAGCCCTGGTGCCCCCACCCTCACCTGGTAGAGCTCGTTGGAGATCAGGTTCTGCCTGTCAGAAGCTGAAGGAAGAAAAGCCAAGGTCAGGGATCAGGGGAGCCATGGGCAATGCGGACAACACTTCCAAACAAACCCAAGAGCTGGCTGCAGCCCCTGGGTGCCACACACAGCCCCCAGAGGTGCCAGGCACAGCCCTGGGGCCCCTCACCTCGGGAGGTGTGTCCCCTGTCGTGGCCAGTGATGCAGTACACGGCCACGGCCAGGAACAGCGTGGCCACCACGTCCGCCACAACGATGCCGGAGATGGTGGGAGCGTCCACCTCGATGCAGTTCTGGCACACTGGAAAGCCAAAAGGACACAGACACTGAGGGCAGGGGCACATCCAGCTCTGCCAGGCCACCAGAGACCAGCTGGGTTTGCTGTGTGAGCGAGGGCAGGGGCACAAGCTGCCACGTGTCCCCCCCATCCAGTGCAGGGCCAGAGAAGGGGGTCACAGCCCTAAATAAAGCTGCAGAGCTGTCACAGTGACACCACCAACAGAGGAACCTGCAGCAAACCAGCAGAGACACTCCCAGAAGGGGGGAAATTCCCTCAAGGCTTGTCATGAGTGAAAGCTCCAAGCAGTTCTGGCTCTGGAAGAGCCGGTGTGCGACACTTACTGCGATAGTGCACCTGGAGGCTTTTCCTTTGGCCTCCCGTTTCACACACGTAGAGGCCTCTGGGGTCGTCATAAACCCCGCTCAGGTCCAGCTGTGCCTCGTGCCCAACAGCGTTCCCGTCTTTCCACCAGGTGACGTTTTTGCCTTGGCCTCGCACACACTCCAGGAACACCTTCCCACTGAATTCCTTCACGTGTATCTGCCCTGTGCGAGGAGAGCAGAGCAGAGAGCTTCAGCTCTGAGTTACCCACACCAGCGCAGAGCCCCGAGCTCCTTCACGGGGGTGAAGCATCACATCAGGCTGCTCCCCCCAAAAAAACTCTGGTCAAAGCAGGCTCCCCCATCCCTGTTGCGCTGATTCCTTTTTCTCCATCAACATTCCAAACTTTTCCCCGGTGGAAAACCTCACCGAGCCTCGGGGCTCCTTCCCAGCACCATCCCAGCACCACGGGCAGTGTCCGGCCGCTGACCCCACCACGCTGGACTCACCTCGGACCCCCCAGCTGGCCACGGCCAGGCTGGCCAGCAGTGCCCAGGCACGGAGCGCCTTTCCCCCGGCCATGGCACGGCCGCGCTGGCTCTGTCCCCGCCGGCAGGACGTGCGGAGCGCTGCTCGCCGCAAGGCACCACCCGCCCCGGGCTGCGTCAGGGGCCGGATGCCGGGGGGTGATGCTCCCTCCCCCGGCAGCCGGGGATGGATGGGGAGCTGCCTCCTCACCCCGGAACAGCCTGACACCCTCTGAGGGCACGGAGGGGTCGGGGCTCGGCTCCTCCAGCAGCCACGGACCCCCGGCAGTCAAGGGCTGCCAGGAGCCACGGACCCCCGGCAGTCAAGGACAGCCCAGTCCCCGCACAGCCACGGAACCCAGCAGTGCCCACAGGTCCCCCAGCATCTAGGGAACCCCCCGGCATCCAGGGAGCCCCCCGGCATCGAGGGAGTCCCCCGGCATCCAGGGAGTCCCCCCGGCATCCAGAGATCGCTGCACAGCCACAGAACCCAGCAGCATCCACAGGTCTCCCAGCATCCAGGGAGCACCCGCAGCATCCAGAGACCCCTGCAGCAGGCTGGCCCGATGGCCCCGGGCTATCTCCGGTGTCCCCATAACGGCGGTCCCCGATCCCCCCGGTATCTCCGGTGTCCCCGCGCGGTCTCGAACCCGCGGTCCCCCGCTCAAACTCCACACAACAACGACAATCCCGTGTCCCTCGCGGCCGCCGTAGGGCGCGCAGCCATGGCGGCGCGGGCGGGCTCGCTGGTGGCGGCCGTGCTGGCGCACTCGGGCCGGCTGGACAAGGAGCACTTGGGAGCCCGCGTCGGGCGCCTGTCCCGCCGCGTCGAGGAGCTCAAGGCAAGGGACGGGAGCGGCGGAGGGACGGGGAACGGAGGGGGCGCGGGGAGAGACGCGGGGCCGGCGCTGCGGCGGAACCGGTCGGGACCGGGTGTACAGCGCCGGCTCCGCCCGGGGTCCAGCCCTGGTTTGGAGCGGGTGTCCAGCCCTGGATCAGGGTGCCCAGCCCTGGTTTGGAGCGGGTGTCCAGCCCTGGGTCCGCCCGGGGTCCAGCCCTGGTTTGGAGCGGGTGCCCAGCCCTGGGTCAGCCCGGGGTCCAGCCCTGGTTTGGAGCGGGTGTCCAGCCCTGGGTCAGCTGGATCAGGGTGCCAGCCCTGGTTCAGCCCCCGTCTGTGCTCAGCCCGGGTCAGGGGTGCCCTTCGCTGCTCTGGGGTGTCCACCCCTGCTGATCCCGGGTGCCCCGGCCCTGCCAGGCTCTCTTACCCCATCCCGCCGGTCCTGTGCCTGTGTCCCCGAGGTGACGCTGTCCCCCTGCTCGCTGTCCTCAGGGGGAGGTGTGCACCATGATCAACAAGAAGTACAGCGAGTTCCTGCCCAGCATGCAGAGCGCAGAGGAGCTGGTGGCGCAGGTGGAGGGGCTGGCCAACAACATCGACCTGCTCAAGGCGGGCATCGAGAACGAGGTGACTCCGGGGGGACGTTCTGCTCCATTTCACCCCAAAGCTGGAGCCCCCACCCCGTCATGGGGTGTTTGGTCACAGCCCCAAACCTGCCAGAGCTCGAGGAGTGTTTGGACAAGACTGTCATGGTGGGATTTTGTGGTTTGTGGATGATCCTGGGTGTCCCTTCCAGCTCAGGAGATGCTGTGACTAAGATCCCTGGGTGATATCAGCCCTAAAGAATGCCTTGAGGTGACACCAGGGTGTACATGAACAGCTGTCATTAAGGGTTTGTCACCCTTGTGTGGGTGCAGAAGTGTGTCACAGTGTCCTTCAGCCTTGGCTGTGGCAGGGGGTGTGACACAGGAATAAAAAGGATGGAGATTTTTTTCCCCTCACCAAATTACTCTCTGAAATAAATGATAAATGAAATGAAGGAGGAAAAGGAAGGAGCAATGTGTGTGCCCAGGGGTGCTGTCAATGAGCTGGAAGCTGTTGTTGTTCCAGGTGCAGCGGGATCTGAACGTCGCTGTTGCTGAGTTCACGGAGCTGAAGCAGCAGCTGGAGAGGGACACGCTGGTGCTGAGTGTCCTGAGAAAGCTGCAGGAGGTGAGCAGGGGGAGCACACAGCCCTGCTCCTCGGTGTGAGGCACTCTGGGCTCTGTTTTGGGTGTGTCTGTACAGTACAGGTTGGGCTGAGTGTGTGCAGGGTGGGGGCAGAGCCGCAGTGACACCCGGCTGTGTTTGGCCTTTGCAGTTTGACACGGCCATCAAGGAGTGCAGCTCTGCCCTGCTGGAGAAGCAGTATGTGACAGCGGCTCAGCAGCTGGACAAGGTACCTGTGAGCCCCTGGCAGTGCTGGTTGATGCCCTGGCTGAGTTCCAGTGAGTTTTCAGCCCTTACCCAGCTGTGTTTGTCCCCCACCAGGCCCGGAGCAGCCTCAGGAGCCTGGAGTCCCGCAGGGGCTTTGAGCTGAAGATCCTGAAGGCCCTGGGCACAGAGCTCACGGTGCAGACACAGAACATCATCTACCACCTCGGGGAGGAGTGGCAGAAGCTCGTTGTGTGGAAGCTTCCCCCTTCCAAAGGTGCTCACAGGGGTTTTTTTTTTCACTCTTTCTGCCCCACTGAAGTGCCTGTTCTCACCTGCAGGGTGGGACATGCAGTGAAACTGTTGGGCTGAGGGGCTTGAAGGAGCTCTTGCTCTGGGGAGGGGTGGATGTTTGCTGTGACACTGTGACAGCCCTGGCTGTGGTTTGTGGCAGGCAGCAGCAGCCTGGAGGCCGTGGTGCTGTCGGAGCTGCACTTGCACACGGTGCCAGCCCAGGACGAGGACACTGCTGTCCCCCCCGTGGCTGCTGTGCTGCAGGCCTTGGCTGTCCTGGGAGAGCTGCACTCCAAGCTCAAAGATTTTGGTAAGACACGCCCCAGAAACAGCCCCAGTGAATGCTGTAGCATTTAAAATATTTATCCCATTATCTATCTGGATTTATTTCTCCTGACAATTCAGTGTACTTTTGATCCATGACTGTGTGGTTTCCTAGCCTGATGCTTGAAGAGTTTTACCTCATTAGTAATTCCCTGATAGAGCTGACTGAGGGATTATTCCTTCCACTTCCTGCAGTCTCTAAATCCAGAACAGTCATGGCTGGACCTCACTGGAGCAGTCTGCTGTTGGAAAACCTCTGTTTTTCCCTTTGCTCAGGCCAGCTGTTGCTGCAGTACATCCTGAAGCCGCTGATCTCACACCCATCCCTGCAGCCAGTCCCAGAGGAGCAGCCAGATGTGTTCATCCTGAGGTTCAGGTCCCAGGAGTTTGCCTTGGATGAGTCCTCCCCCATGGAGGTGTTTGACAAGATCAAGCTGGTTTTTGAAGTTCTGCACAAACACCTGCTAAGTAGGTAGTTCCTTTCTTTTGGAATTAGTTATGATCAGTGCCTTGTTCATTTAATGAGGGTTTTGTAGGATATCTGATTGTTAATTAGCGTTGTGTGCAAGGAGAGTGGAGGAAAGGCTTTTGAAGTGGTGGAAGGTCTGGCCCAGGAAGCAGCTGTACTAAAATCCATTTTCCTTCTCTGGGATGCAGATGTGCCTGTGGAGCAGCCTGGGGAGGGCAGAGTCACCCTGGCAGAGCTGCTGGGGCAGCTCATCTGGGAGGAGCTCTCAGACTGCCTCATCCACAACTGCCTGGTGAACTCCATCCCCACCAACAGCAGCAAACTGGAGCAGTACAAAGAGGTGGGTCCCAAAAGCCCCCTCAGGTTTGGACACAGAGCCCAGGCACTCCAGTGTGGTGTCATTCCAGTGGTTAATGCCCTCCAAAAACCTCGTTCACCCTTTGCTTTTGGCTTTTACACCCAATTTTGCTTTGTTCCCTGATTTTAGGAGGCTGTGCTAACACATCTGCTCTCCTCAGGTGATCGAATCCACAGAGGAGTTTGAGAGGGCCCTGAAGAAGATGCAGTTTCTGAAGGAGGACACGACTGCCTTGCTGAAGTACGCCTGCAATGTCGATTCCCACTTTGCCAACAAGAAGTGCCAGGATGTGATCATGGCAGCCAGGAGCCTGATGACCTCAGAAATACACAACACTGTCAAGGTGCCTCACACAGCTCTTCCGCCTGGAAAACAATCTCTAAGTATTTTTTTAACAGTGCTGCAGTGTTGTGTTTATCTTGAGCCTTAAATCTCTGCCATTCAGTGCTTTTTCATCTTGCAGATTCTCCTTTCTGAGCTCTAAATTCCGTTACTCTCTCTTGTTTTCCTTTAGATCACACCTGATTCCAGCGTAGCCCTCCCAGAGCTCCCTGACCCGGGGTCAGGAGACCACCTAAAAATGCTCCCAGCCTCCAGCCTCCTGCACAATGGGACAGTGAATCTGGGGAGGGAGAGCAGGCTGAGCCCCTTCACCCTGTGCCTGCCCACCTGCCGCATCAGCTCCTCCGTGCAGCAGCTGGTGGAGCTGGCCTACCACACCCTGCTGGAGGCCACGGCCAGCACGGACCTCTGGTAGGGATTGCTGGGCATTCTTCAGTCATGGTTATGCATCAAATCAATGTTGAGTTGTTTAGTAACCTGTGTGTCGGCCTCTAGCAGCACCAAGCGTCTGGTAATAGCTTTAAAGAACTTTAAAGAGTAGAAAATACTGAAAATGAGACTCAGCCGTTGTTTTGGCTGGAGGGTGTGTCCCTGGGTATGGGCAGGAGGCTGACACTGCTGCAGGCTGTTCCTTCAGGTTCAGCAGCCCTTGGAGTTCAGGTTTTTAGGGAAATCAAACCCATCTCTGTTTCCCAAAGCCGAGTGCTGTCCTCACTGTGAGCAGGGTTCTACAGCCAAGAGCTCCAGCCCTGCAGCTGGCAGGGCTCTTGGGGGAAAACAAACAGGATCCACATCAACTTGACTTCAACAAGCACAGCCCTGAAGCAGGGGAGTTGCCCAGGTAACAGGTGCCCTCGAGGAGCAGAGAGAGGGCTGAGTGTCCCTGCACACCTGGAGGGGCAGGGACAGTGTCCCCTTTGTTCTGGGCTCTCACAGACCTCCCTCCACACTGAACCTCAAGGTCACCACAGCCTCTGTGAGCTTCCCAGAGTGTTGACAGTGCTGTCGTTGATCCTGACAATCCCCTCTTTGTGCCAGGGCTTCACTGCTCACAAAACCTTGTTGTGGGGCAGGCTGAGGGTCAGCTGTGAGCAGGACATGAATGCCAGGCTGACATGAGCCCTCTTTCCCTTTAGCTGTGTGCAGCTCTTCGACTGTGTCAGGAACATCTTCCAGCTCTTCTATGAGGTGGTGCCCACGTACCACAGGTGAGTGTGTCCATGTTTCCTGTTCTGAGGGGAATCCTGCTGTTGGAACAGTCCCACTTGTCCACTACTTGCTCCATCAGCAAAACCCAACTATTCAATCTCTTACTAAACCATACCTGTGCAAAGCAGGTGCTTGAGAGTTTCTGTGTTGTCAGTCTTATGATGAAGGGTGTGGGTGAAGTTCTCACACAGCTGTATTTGTTTCCAGCCACGTAACTTTGACCTCAGATCTGATGCATGGATTTTTCATGATGTTTTTCCTGGGAAAAAAAAAGAGCAGCAGCGAAGATGCAAAGTTCACAATCCTGTCAGAGAACGTCTCTCCCTCTTCCTCACTGTGACTTTGCTGGACCAAAATACATTCCTGTTTGAAAGTGCATGGCTGGAAACAGTGTGGGGTAACACAGGGTTCAGATGCCTCAGTGCCATTTCAGACTCTTTTTCCTGCCAGTTGCTGTGGGGATGTGAGAGGTTAAATGTTTTTACTCTGATGTCAGCCAGGCGGTGCCAGCACCATCTGCTGACAGACCGTGCGTTTCTCTAGGATAGACACCACCATCCCTTTAACAGAACCAGCTCTAAATAAACCCATTTCTTTTCCTTTTCCCTCCTTGGTGGGCCAGGGAGAACCTGCAGAAGCTGCCCCAGCTGGCTGCCATCCACCACAACAACTGCATGTACCTCGCCCACCACCTGCTCACCCTGGGCCACCAGTTCCGCTACCGCGGCACCGGCGTGCTGAGCAACGGGGCTGCCACCTTCGTGGACATGGTGCCAGGCTTCAGGAGGCTGGGTAACCTCCCTTCCCCTCCGAAATGTGCCCCAGGATCACGTGGGAATTCCCCCTGGCAGTGGCTGCTGGGTGGTTTCAGGGAGGGGTGGCTGCTCACTCGGTGCGAGCAGTGCGTTGGTGCTTTTGGACAAGGGGCGGAAACGTTTTCTGAATTAGGAACTTAAGGGTTTCAAAGAAAACATCCAAATCTTCTTAGTTCTTTCTTCAAGAGCAGTTCAGTATCCAGCAAGACACAGCACTGTGTTTTGGGATCTGCTGCTTGGTCCTTTGATATTTTCACTAGTTATTCTACAGGAATAAATCCAGACATAAGTCTGTGTGAGCTAACAGGGGTCATGCACAGTTCATTGTGCTACCCTGCTTTCCTCCCAGCAGTGTCATAGCAATGCAAGCTGCACTGGAGCTCACTGGTTAAACTGGCTCTGGGAGACTGTTTGGAGACTGGAAATTTGATTAAAAATAAGACATTGTAGCAAGTTCATTATTCAGCACTTACAGTCATAAATAGGCAGAGCAGATTTAGTAATTGCTTAATTGCTTCTCTCTGCTTGTTTTGCTCCTAAAGGGATGGAGTGTTTTCTGGCCCAGATGCGAGTGCAGAAGGGAGAAATCCTGGAGAGGCTCTCGAGTGCCAGGAATTTTTCCAACATGGATGACGAGGAGAATTACTGTGCAGCAAATAAAGCCATCAAGCAGGTAAGGGAGGCAGAGGAGGAACATCCCAGTGCCTGCAGGTATCCTGGGGAGGGTCTCAGCCCTGACAGCTGTGGAACTACTACAAAAAACTATTTTCTGACAGGATGGTTTGGGGGTTTTTGTCCTGGCCTGTGTCTTTAGCAGGATTGCTGCATTGCTTCTCCCCATCTGAACTCACCTGATGCCCTGGTGCCTCTCCCAGGGCTGGTGTCACACTCAGCTGTTGCCTTGCAGGTGCTGCACCAGCTGAGGAGGCTGGGCATGGTGTGGCAGGATGTGCTCCCTGTGAACGTGTACTGCAAGGCCATGGGGGCCCTCCTGAACACAGCCCTGGCAGAGATTGTCACCAGGATTGCTGCCCTGGAGGTAACAGCCATGGGGGGCGCTGGGGACACCATTTGTCACCTCCAGGAGCTCCCCCCAAAATGACATTTCAGGGGAGCAGTTAATTCACACAGAAATGATAATCTTGTGTCCATGGGAAACGTTCACAACCCCAGTTTGTCGTTTCACTTGGCACTCCAGAAACAAACCTGACTTTGCTCTGTTGGTGTTTTCCCCACTCCAGGACATCTCTGCAGAGGATGCAGACAGGCTGTACTCGCTCTGCAGGGTCATGGTGGAGGAGGGACCCCAGGTTTTCACCCCTCTGCTCGAAGAAGACAAAAACAAGAAGTACCAGGAGGAGGTTCCAGTCTACGTGCACAAGTGGATGACGTTCAAGGAGCTGATGATCATCCTGCAGGCCAACCTCCAGGAAATCGTGGATCAGTAGGTGTTCTCCTTTCCAGGCCCTTGTTTGAGGTGCCATTTGTGGGCAGGCTGGTGACATGGAGCTCTCCCTGTCTCCCATGCAGGTGGGCAGATGGGAAGGGGCCTCTGGCAGAGGAATTCTCGGCAGCTGAGGTGAAGAGTCTGATCCGAGCCTTGTTCCAGAACACAGAGAGGAGAGCAGCAGCCCTGGCCAAGATCAAGTGACTCCAGTTTACACCTGCCTCTTGTGACACAGCAAGAGCAAACTGACACAACTTCCAAATATTTTTGGTTTTTTTAAATTTCACCTTTCTTATTTGTACTGGCCTGAAAAACTTTGGGATGGGGTAAGTGCTTTGTGGAGCTTGGCTGGGGGCAAGGAGCATTTCCTGGCTGGGTGTTGGTGTAACCTCACCTCGGGCTGGGCTCAGGGCCCTGCAGGGGCATTCTCAGTGCTCAGCTGGGACTCTGCTCTGCAGCTCCACACCAGGGGCCTGCAGCCCCTCTGTGACCTCAAACCACACGTGGAGCCCACAGACATGGAGAGCTTTTGACATCCCTCCAGGGAGTGCCAAAGTTTCCCACCTCAGCTTCCCCTGAGGAGCAGACCTCAAGGGAGAGACACTTCAGAGAGGGATGTGGGGAAAGGAGATCCTGAGTGACCCATTGGTCAGGTCACAGGGGTTCTCACAAGTAGAAAAATTCTCTTATTTCTCATGGAAAATGTCTTCAAACTGATTCAGAGCTTTTCAATGTCTCTTTCCCAAGTGTAGAAGCCAATTCAGGTCCTTCCTTTGTTTCTGTTGGGTGTGAGCTGCATAACTCTGGTGTCTTTCTGGTGTTATATTTTCTGTCCTTTAGGAATGATGAGAGAAATGTAAACCAATATCAAAAGGGAATGAAAGGTGCACTCAGCATTGTCACAAAATGTTCTGTTTGACACTTGGATTACTGTACATTGCTTTTAACTGAAACACTCCCTGAGAGCATTCACTGAATTTAGCCCAGAGCCCAAGGTGGAGCTAAGTCCTTCCTGCCCTGTAGTGCTCAGAAGAGTTCCAGTCACAGAGTTTAATGTTTCAGTCTGTTGTCTCCTGTTGTCTCCTTGTCACTGGCACTTTTGTCCCATTCCTGTTCCCATTTCCAGCCATTTGTGCAGGGCCTGAGGCTTTCACCCCACCCCAGTCCTTGCTTTTATTTTGTTTTTATTTTTTCCCCCTCCGAGTGTTCCCAGAGCACTGGCATCTCCTGGGATCAAACAGTAATCCAAAAACGTCTATTTTGAAATACACTTCTCCCCTGTTGATTGTTCACAGAATTGTAATTTGCTATTTTCTTTAATAAACTATTTATACTGAGCACGTTTGGGAGTCTCTTTGGGTTGCAGTGAGGCAGGAGGAGCCAGTCCTGGGCTGTCCTTCACTTGAGGCCAGGGCAGAGTGTTGCTGTGTGGAGTCTGTCCTTGCCTGATCTCCAGTGGATCTGATAAAATCAGTAGAAATGGGAACAGGAAAAGCAATTGCCCCATAAAAGAGGTTGTCCTAAAGGGATCCTGGGCAGCTGCTGTGAAAACGGGGGTTTGGGTCGGTTTGGATTTTTTCTCCAAGGCCCCTGTCTCATTTAGAGAAAGGCTGCAAACATCCCCCGGGTCACACCTCGGCTCAGCCCCGAGCCTCTCCCGGGCCTGGGCTGCAGCCGGCGGCTCTGGAGCGTGCAGAGGACTGTAGATGGTGCTGGAGCACCGGTGGGAAAGGAGGGAAGAGCCCAGAACCAGCCCGAGCATCCTCTGACCGCCCTGTGGGCGCAGAGGAGGGGAGGAACCCGCCAGGCTGCCGGGGCGGGTCGGGTCCTCTCCCAGAATCTGCCAGGAGCTCAACCTGCTCAGAGTTAAAAGGAGATGAAATAGGTAGACAGAGGTGTGAGCGCAGCCAGCAAAGCACAAACACCTTCCCCGCAGCCACACACCGAGAGAAGGGCTGGTCCTTGCGGGGGGAGCGGGGAACGGGGGCAGATTCCAAAGGGATTCAGCAGGAAGGCGTTAAAACACCGGGACACGTCCCCCGGGCTGCGCCGCTGCCTCTGCTCCGAGTCACGCTCCTCTCTCCTCCCCACACTCATCCCGGCGGGATCGATGTTCCATCCGCCTGCAGGGAGAGCGGTGACGGAGGGACCGCGCTCCCCAAACCCCGCCCGGGCACAGGCCGGGGAACGGGGAAAGGGGAGCGGCAGCCAAGCCTCTTCCTCCTCCCATTCCATCACTTCTGGGTGGCTCTCGGGGACAGTGAGGCGAAGGGAAGCAGCAGCAGCAGCGCCTGGCCCCGGCGGTGCCGTGCCCTGGTCCAGGGGTCTTTGCAGAGGGGCTGTGAGGCAGCGAACATTCCCTCTGCCACTTTTCGACCTCATTCCCATGGGAACAACCTTCCCCGTCCCCCGGCAGCGGCAGCAGAGCACAGCTGGGCTGGAACCAGCCAGATGTGGGCTCTGCTGGAGCCGACAAGGTCAGAGCAGCGTGGGCAGGACACGAGCACGGCTTGTGCAGCAACAGACACGAATTCTCTGCGGTTCCTGTGCTGAAATCAGCAGCAAAGGGTCAATAATCTGCTCATAAAACTGCATTCCGCAGCTCACCCTGGTGCTGCTCCCAATTTGGAGATCTCAGAGCAGCTTTAACAGCCGCTTGCTGAGCTTTGTTGGCTTTAATTCGGGTTTGTCCTGCGCTGATTGCTCCGTCCTTTCCCATGGAAAAGCCGAGTCGCTCTGAGGGACACCTGATGTTTTAGTTCCTAAATACGAGGTGTGAAGTTAAAGGGGCAAAACCCCGGGAGCCTGAAAAGCCTCTGTGCTCACCCCAGGGGAAATGGTGGCATTAAAGGGGGGACGAGAGGCAGAGGCAGCTCATCCCCTCCCCAGGGCTGCTCTGTCCCTCTCCTGCACCATTTCCCTCCTCACCTCATCTTCTTCCTCCCCTTTGTCTCCTGTCTCATCAAATCCTCATCTCGTCTCCCTCTCTGTGAGATCAGGGAGTCACTGGGAACCTGCAATAGGTGAAATGGGCCAAAGGACACCCTGCACCCTCCCTGAGCCTGGCAGGACTCTGCCAAATCTCATTGAGGAGAACAAATGATGGAGTGCGTTCTCCCAGCAGTCAAAATAAAGAAAATAAAATTAAAACGAAAAGGAAAGATGAAGAGGAATTAATAATAAGCTCTGAAGCAGCCTTGCAAATCCCCCCACCTCAGGCCTGATGTGAAGGAAGGGAGTTAATTCCCTTTAACAGGGCCAGGAGCAGCGCCCTGGCTGTGGGGTCCCAGCACAGGGACGGTCCCCACGCCGGGCACAGCTCCCGTGTGGGCAAACCCACAGGATTTTCCTGCTCCATCTCCCACGGCAGCACAGGCAGAGCAGAGCCCACCCCCTGCCCTGCCCCAGCCTCTCTCCCGAGGCGATTTGCTGGGTAATGATTATGGAGCTGAGAAGGCAATTTCAGGAAAACTGCTTTCCCCTGGAAGGAGCTGAGCGCAGGCACCGCTATAAGCTGATCCAATCATTTGTTTAAAAAGCAGCTGGCACCGTGTGTGAAGCAGAGACAATTCTGAGGCAATTCCCTGCAGGGCTGGTGCCCAGGGCCAGGGCATGGGCAAACTGCTCCTCTCCTGCCTCAGAGGGGCTGGGGGAAATGTCCTGAGCCCACTGATGCTGTGGCTGTGGTGGGGACACCTCAGTGCCCGCCCCGAGCAGGGCATTGTCACCTTGTACCTGTCACAGGTGAGAGGCAGGACCTGCCACCCCTCTGTTGGTGTTTCTGCAGAGCACAGGGGAGGGCTGGGCCCTGGGTGCTCATCCATCACCCGGTAAATAGAGAATTTAGGGACGTCAGGGATGAAATGTTTTCATTCTCTGTACCATGTTCCAGAACAAAGATATCCCGAGGGGTTTATTCTCAGAGACGAGTCAGAGAAGAATAACTGTTAAAGAGACATTAATTTTGTGCTCTTTTCCCTCCCATTTCCAGTTTATTTGTCACTTGCCAGCTGAACCTTTGCCCTGGCACGTTGCTGAGGACCCAGATCCCAGGGACGGAAAGGGAGAAGGTTTTTCAGGAGGCTGGATGGCATTTCTGCTTTGCTGTACCCTCACTCCCTGTGTGGAAACCAGAGCTCCTGGGCCCACAGCCAGGCCCCCGGGCTGTGACACACCGTGCCCACCCCGCATGAAGTCACTGCTGATGTCACCGGGGCTGGCGGGTCCCGGCAGCATCACCGTGTGCAGGAGCTGCTCTGCCCAGCCCCTTCCTCTTCAGAGCCAAAAACCCCACAGAATCCCCCCAGAACTGGGGTTCTCTGCGGTTTCCCAGGCACTGAGTGGCCCCAGAGGGGAAATACAGCACCCCTCCCCAGGAGGCTGGGCAGGATCCCAGATGTGTGACAGTCCTGAGGTGCCAGGGAACATTCCAGCCTCAGCACATCCCGCAGTCCCTGCAGAGCCCTGGGCCTGCTGCACGGAGCTTCCACCCCATTAACCGCTGCTCTCCCCGGGGCCCGGCGCAGACAGAGGTCGGGGGATGCTCCTGAGCTGCATCTGCAGCAGCTGCTCTCCCTGAACCCCTGCCCTGCTCTCCTCCGGGGCTGCTTCTCCCAGGATTTCACCCCAGACACAAAACAGGTGCTGGGTTGGGTTTTTTCACTCCAGGAAAAGGTCAAGGGATGCTCCCGAGCTGCCAGGGCTGCATCTCCAGCAGATTGTCTCTCTCAGCCCCTGCCCTGCTCTCCTCCGGGGCTCTTTCTCCCAGGATTTCCCCCCAGCAATAAAACAGGTGCTGGGTCGGGGTTTTTTTTTGCTCCCTGCTCCTGGAGTGGGCACTGAAATCCATGCCAGGAATTTCCCAGCCCGGTTGTTCCTGGAGAAGCGTCGCCTTTGGAGAACCTTCCCTGGGGACACATCCCCGGCTGGGCTCCGGCTCCTCGAGGAGTCAGATGGAGTTACAATCCCGGTCCTGCCAGAAATTATCCACCCGGGAAGATCTGTGGGTCTCTGGGCTGTCTTTAGGGGCTGCTAAACACCCGATAAAATGAACTCCGCTGTCCCTGGGCGTTTAAGCCGCCAACATTCCCGGGAAATCCGTCATTGCTCAGCTCAGCAAGGAAAAGAATCCAGGAGCAGCCGGGTATTCCTGCCAGTCTTTGCTCTGGGATATTCGAGTCACTAAACGGGACAGAAATGAAGGTTTCCCCGCCAGCAGCAGCATTTTTCCTGCTCTCAGCTCCTGTTTGCATCCTCCCGAATCCCGAATTTCTTCCCCTCCACAGCACAGAGGCTCGGCCAGTGCTGCTCACCGAAAACATCTGCCTCCCACAGCCTCGTTATGGATCCTAATTAAATAATTGCACATTTTCATTCTCTGTAATTACAGCCACCACTTATGTAAATAAATACGCCGCCTGCAATTACAAAGTTATGGGAAGCTATTAGAAAATATAGATTCGGTTCAAGGGAAAACGGCTTGGGAGAGCTCCTGCCCAGGCCCAAACCTCCCCAGCAGCTCTGCCTCGGCCCCTCCACACCCCGACAGCTCCTTTAGCGCCAGGAATTCCCCTCCCACCTGGAATTCTCTGCATTTCTCCGGGCTACAAAGGGAAACACCTTTAATGCATCTTGACAGAGAACCAACTCCCCTTGTGCCAGCGTTTGCCAGCAGCGATGCTGCAAGGCACGGCGTTCAGGGGAGCAAAGGTCCAAAACTGCGTTTCCTTCAGCTCTGTTATTTATTTCCTCCACATTTCTTATTTATTTCCTCCCATAAATTCACACGGGGGAGTTACTCAGCACTTTAAAGCAGAGGCCTCGATAGCTCCCTGAAGGATCACCTAGAGCTAAAAAAAAAAAAAAAGGGAAAAAAGAAACCCAGAAGGGATTTCATTTAGGAAGTGCCTGAATGGAGAAAATGGGAGAACAAGGATCCCGAGCCCTGGGGACCCACGGGATTGTGTCACCCCCTGTGGCCCAGCAGAGTTTTTGTGGGTGCTAAGAAGATGCTTGGCTTAACAGTGTTGTCATCTGGGATTCAAAAATAACCACAGATTTTAGGAGGTCCTGGCAACCCTAATATATTTCTTTCTTTCTCCTTCTCCTTCTCCTTCTCCTTCTCCTTTTTATTTTTTTTCCCTCTCTTTTTCTTTTCTTACCCGACAGCTCCACAGACACCGCGCTAACACTCGTGTGATGAACTGGCCGAAGCCTGTAAGTCATTAATTGTTTTTTTCCAGCCCTTTGAGCCCCGCAGGCTCCGGGCAGTGACTCAGCCCCGCTCACCCCGGCCGGCTCTGCGCTGCCGGAGCCTCATTAATGCCGATGGAGCCGCGGGCACAGAACGGGGATTTTTTGGGCTCCCCCGAGCACAACCCCGATATCGCTCCTCACTCCCTCACTCGCTCAAGTTTTAGAAGCAGTTTGCCAATAAATCCCCCCAAACAGCGCCGGGGAGAAGTCCCGGTGTTTGAGCCCAAAGCTCGGATTTCTCAGCCCGGCATCACCGAGAGACGCTTCGCACGTGGAAGAGAAAAATCATTTTCCTCAGCACCGGGGAGATTTTTTTTTATTTTCGCTTTTCTCATCTGCGAGGTGGTGACTCAGCCCCGTGTTTGAGGCAGGGAAAGGAAAAACACGGCTCTGTATCCGCGCCCCGGGGAGCTGCTCCTTCCCGCGGGGTTTTGGGGAGGAGGAGGAGGAGGATTTTGGGAGCCCCTTCGGCAGCCGGGGCGGGCTCCAGCTGCGCTCGGGTTCCGCTCCGGGCCGGGGCCGCCTGTCCGTGCTTCACCCGGGAGGATTTGTCAATCCGCAGGGAGAAAAGGCTTTGGATGTTTGTCGTGTTCCCCGCAGCCTTTCCCTCCCCGGCGCCGCGGGGAGAGGGCAGCAGCTGCTGTTCCAGGGATGCTGCTCTTGCCACCCTCTGGGGGAAAAAAAAATAAATAAATAAATAAAAATATAAAATAAACCAAACCCAAATAAAATATAAAACAAAATAAAAATATACAAAATAAATAAAACAGATAAATAAAATAAAATCTAATAACATAAAATTTAATAGCATAAAAATTAATAAAATAAAGGAATAAAATATATAAAATAAAAGAAATATAAAAGAAATATAAAACAAATCAAATATAAAATAAACCAAATCAAAATTAAAAATAAAAAGGCATTTCAAAGAGGAAAATGCTCACAGGGATTTCACCACCAAAGGGGAGCACGAGCCCCGTTCCCCCATCCCCGGTGACACCAGATCTGCCTTCCCACCCCCAGGGCTTTGCTGCTTTCCAGTTTTCCTTTTAAAAGTCAAATTTGATCCCCCCTGGGCGAGGCGGAGGGGCTCTAGTGCTGATTTTCCCCCTTCACCCTGCGAGGAAATCCAAATTCCGACCCTTCCCGCACAGGAGGATGTTTTTAACCCACTGTGGCCCTTTGACATCTCCTCGGGAGCCGATTTGTGTCCCCAAATAAGCCCAGCTCCCATCCCAGAGGACAAAACCACATCCCCGAGCCTCCAGAGCTGCCTGCCAGGCGTTCCTCGGAGCAGCTTTATTGCTTCCTCATTTCGGAGGTGATGATCTAATGAGTCATTAAAGACAAACAAGAAACAAGAGAAAGCGTTTGACTTAGCACTTCTTCTTCCCCAAGGGGAAAAAAAAAAAAATCCTGCAACTGCAGAATTTTAACCAGAGCAATTTTAATAACATCAAGCTTAAATTGACAGCGAAAAGGGTGAATACAAAAGAGTAACAAAAACCCAAATATATATAAACCATAAGGCCTTGTGAGAAGAATATGATTAAGCTTCCAAAGTTATACATTGAAAATTTCGGCAGCGCTGGGAGCGAGGGCTTTTTTCTTCCCTCCCGTTCAGGCACGGGAGAAAAAAACTGCAACAATTCACCCACAGGGGACTTGGTGCTTTCTGGTTTCCGTGCCCAGCCCTGGTGGCATCACAATTGTCACCTTCTCCTGCCCAAAAAACCAGGAGCTGCTGCCCGGCAGTGAGAGCAGAGCCCAGCTCCGGCAGCCTTGGCTGCTCCCCCTCAGCCTCAGGTAGAATCTGCAGATTTACAGTAAAAACAAACGTCAAGTTTTACTGTACAAATCAACCCGAAGGTCCCCGCGTGCGTTTCCTGCGCTCATTCCCCCTGTTTCAGCGGTGAAAAGCAGAGCGGGGCTGTCCCCCAGGGCTGGAATCCTCCAGCAGCAGCAGCAGAGGGGATGCTGAGGGGCAGGGCCGGAGCAGCAGCTCCCAAAAGGTGCCTGGGGATGGATTTTTGTCCCTCCCCAGGCTCAGCTCTGCCCTTCGCCGAGCTGGACAGAGCGGGCCGCGTCCCCAGAGCATCACTGCACCAAAAGGAGCCTTTTAGGCTCGGATTTAGGGCAAACCCCAGCATTTCCCCTGGACAGAGCGGGCCGCGTCTCCAGAGCATCACTGCACCAAAATGAGCCCCTTACCCTCGGATTTAGGGCAAACCCCAGCATTTCCCCTGGACAAACCCAGCCTGCAGGAGCCGCCTCCCCACCCCTCTGCAATCCCGAAATGTCTCTATTGATCCCAGCGGGTGGTTTCTGGTTAATGACGGTGTTCCCGCTAATTGCTGCTGCGGTGCCTCTGTCACTGCGCTCCGGGTGAGGTGCGCACCTTTGATAATTTGTCACCTCGCGTTTGAACGCTTAACGGGTTCGCAGTTATTTCCTTTGTTTGTTTGTTTGTTTGTTTGTTTTGAAGGATGGTGGAGGGATTAAAGCTGTACCTGTCCCCTCCTCCTTCAAAGTGTCACCTGTCCCTTCCACCACGCTTTGGGGTGACACTGCCCTGCAGGACTCGGGGTGGCAGGAGAGCAACCGAGATTTGGCCAATAAATGCTAAATAATTAAGGATACGACTCCTACAGCGCTGATTCTTCACTGTCACATAAACAACAGCAACAGCAGCAATAATAACAGGCCAATATTGCCAGATACCGGGGGGATTAAACATCAAATTAATACTTAGCAAGGTTAGGATTAAGCAGAAATAACAGCTTTATGATTAGAGCCTGAAACTGCCGCTGATAATGACTGATTATGCTCCTGCAGAGGAAGAATTACAAGTACTTAAGGACAAATAACCCTCCCGAAGTCGCTGGCAGAAGCACAGACATAAATCGTCTGTGTAATGGGGCTGGAGCTCCGTGGACAGAGCAGGGAGGTGAGGGAGGATGTGAGTGGTTTCCAAGAGATAAAACACTTGCTTGTCTCCATGTCACCGCTGCCAAAGTGCCGGGGAGGAGTTAAACTGAGCAAAAAAAAAGGATTTGAAAAAAAAAAAATCATCATCTTCTCAAGTCCTCTCTGCGTGGGATTTGGAGCCCTCGTGGCAGAGCCCTTGTTTATGTGAAAGGATTTTATCTGGGGCTCGGCAGCGTCTGTCTGCAGTTTCCAGCCCATTAGGTCGGTGTTTCTGGAGCTCCTCTGGGCTCCTCTGCAAGGGCTGGCTTTCCTTGGGGTTCTTTTCTCCCAGCCTGGACACGGCAACAAGGCACAGGCAGCAAATCTGTCCCGTTGGGTGAGGCTGGAAATGGGGACAGAGACAGTCCTGGGGAGAATCCCCAGTCACTGTGAGGGGAGAGACACAGAGAAACTCCTGAAAGAGCCTTTGACTGGGAAAAACCCTGATCAGAGCTGGGAATGGGGAATGGACACAGCTCTGGGGTGGGAGCAGTGACAGTGAGGAGGATGAGTGGGGAACTGCCGTGACAGAGGCACCAACTCCCCTCCCCTCGCAGGACGTCCCACCCCGCACTCAAATGTCCCATTCCATCACCAATCCACCTGCTGGAAGCGCCCCTGGCACGTGGGAATCCCATCCCAGCCGCTCAGACTGCCCACAGCGAAGCAAATAAAAAAGCTGGGGTCCCAGTTGTGCCGTTTCTTTGAGCAGGTTTGAAATTCACGGCGGTGCTAATGCAGCAAACGTGACCGTGCCTGGGTTAGGCCCTCCCAAAGGCACATTCCTGCAGCACACACAGTGATGGGGAGGGCTCTCATCAAATCTCCCTCCCTGGAGTCATCCCAGAGCCATCTGGACTCAACCCTGTGCTCTGGGATGAGCAGGGAGGTGGCACCAGGTGGGCCCTTCCAGCCTGACCCTTCCCGGGATCCTTTCAGCTGGGGTAATAATAATTGCTCAACTTAGAATTTTCTGGGCCACCATCACAGAAAACCAAACCCCTGTTGCACACGGATCTGCGTGTTTGCAGGAGAACCTGAGGGGGGAACGAATCACGAAGACTTAACCAATTAAAAATGAAATTTCACGGGATGACGGCGCTGGAACACATCTGGAAACGGGCGAGACTTCAGCACATTAAAGGGAAACCAGAGGAATCTGTGACGTGTGTGTGCCACATCCTGCCACCTCCCCGCCATGGGGAGGATTTATCGTTGTCTCCTCTGGGCTGCAGTCAGTCTGGGCTCATCCCCGCTGCTCGGGGCTCTGCAGTCAAAAGAAATGTTTAGAATAAACCTTTAGCACGGCTGGGGTGGATGCAGCAGAAGGTTCGGGGCCATTGGCAGAACTGGAAATGGCCCATTTAAAGGAAGAGCCCCGCGGGAGTGGCGGCCCCAGGCAGGAGGTTCGTTAAAAGCTGCTGACTAATTGCAGATTAATAAGGCGAGGGAAGCTCTGGTGGCTCCTCTCGCTGCTCCTCCTCATTGCCCCTCCATCTGTCTGCGGGCAAACACCAGCGAGATGTCCCCTGGGATGCACCAGGCTCTGGAATCCGGATAAAAACTATGGAAAGCACAAAGAAACCAACCCCAAATTCCTGAGGGGACAACGAGGCACAGAGGGGACGTTTGAGGGTTTCAGGTGACCCCGAGCAAAGCCCCGGGTTTTGGAAGGCACTGCTGCACACAGAAGTGATGATCGTGGCTCTGGTGGGGTCACAGCCCTTGTGCTGAGCTGCAAAGAGGGATTTTGGATCTGCAGCAGCCTGGGAGGGCCAGAGCTGGATGGAATTGTGGTGCCAAGGCGATAATTGTGGTGCCAAGGCGATAATTGTGGTGCCAAGGCAGTAATTGTGGTGCCAGGGCAATAACTGTGGTGCCAAGGCAATAACTGTGGTGCCAAGGCAATATCTGTGGTGCCAAGGCAGGAAGAGAAGCTCCATGTCAGGCTGGTGAGGAGGAAAAGCTCTCTCTGCCTTCGCTGGTCCCTCCCAGCTCCGGGATTTTCCAGCTTTCCTGCAGGACTGTGCAGGCACATTTCATCTCTCCCTGCTGATTTACTGCGCCCAGGCCAGTCTGGCCACGGAGTTTGGCTCGTCTGGCTCCGGCTGGCTGCTGCCCCTTGGAGAACTTCCCTCAGAGCTGTCCCTGTCCCCCAGGCTCCTGCCGAGCCACTCCTGACCCCTGAGCCCTCCTAGAGCTGCTTTTCCCCGTGCTGGCCCTGCCCGGGCGAGGACGGCGGAGGAGCTGTGATGGATGGGCTCTGCCTGCAGGACTGCTCACCCCAAAACCACCCTGAGCCTGACACAAGCCCAGCCTGGGGGCTCTGATTCACGGCCCACAGAGGCCTCCAGGAGCACCTCTCCCACTCAGCTGATCCAGTGAAAAGAGAAGAAATTAAGTCTCCAATTAATCTTCTCCTCCCCGAGGCGCTGAACTGATGCTGAACTGATCCCCAGCAATTTGCCAGGAGCCAGCAGGGAGAGGGAGGCAAGCTGGGAGAAAAGGCAGCCCAGATGTTTCGTCTCAACATCAAAAAGAAGCCAAAGAGAAAAAGAGTCCAGGTTGTGACTGAACAGGCTTTTTTTAAAAGTTGATTTTTACTCACTGTAACATTAGTAGACATTAGGAGTTGTTTTTATCAGGACCAACACCTCTGACGTTCACCTGTGACCTCAAAATTAATGCTGGTCCTAAAGCTTGGTGAGGGGGAAGGAAGGTCAGTGGTGCCTGAGAGAACACCAAGATGTGATGGCCGGAGAGGGGCAGAAAGTTTGGCCAAAAAAACCAAACGTCACTGCCAGTGTGGGTGTGAAAATGGTGCTGAGCCCCCCTCACCCGATATCATGGAATTTCTCCTGGAATTTCTCCTGGACTTCGGGGTGGTTCCCCAGCTCAGGGCACTGGGCTGGATTTGGGCAGGGGTTTATATAAGTAATGGGGTTTTTTAATACAATAATGGGGTTTTTGTCACTGAATCAATCAGGGGACAGTCGGTTTGCTGCTTGGCCGCCAACGGCAGTGAAAGGGAAGTGATAGGAAATATAGACTGGGCTGTGTTAATGAGGTTAATGAGGTTACGTGGCTGCAGATGGCTTCAGCAGGGCTGGATCTCCCTGGGGAGGGAGTGGTGCTGCCAGGGCCACGGGAATGAGGGAGAGGAGTTAATCTGAGCCCACAGGGCTCAGGGTCCCCCCGTACGGGTTCGATTTCTTCGATCTTTGTCAGGAGTGAGGATGGATTTTATTAAAAACGATGCAGAGCAAAAGGCCTTTTTCTCATTTGCTGCAGCTGCACCCAGCCAGGCTGTGTGAAAACAACTCCCTGGTCCCTGGAAAGTGCCCTGCTGGAACTTGGCCTTGGGTATTTGTACCAGTTTGGGCTGGATTAGCCAGAAACCCTTGAACGATGGTTTTCCTTCCCCACTCCTAGATTGCCCTGGATAATCTGAATGTTTTCAAGCATAGAAACAAAGTGACCAAGATAAACATCCCTGCACAAGCCTGAGAGCTGAGCTGTGCCGTGGGGATGCCTGCTCTTTCATTACTTTGCAGGTGTAAAGGGTCTTTTCTCTATCTCATGACCTTTTTGTGCCAAGCCAGAGGAAGCTCAGCCCTTGTGCTTGGAGCTGGAAATGAAAAGAAGGATCCCAGAAGAGCTCCCAGCAATTCCTCCCCTCCCAAGAGGCAGCATCCCCATGCAGCTGGGTGAAGAGTTCTCCCTCCTGCCTACACAGCCAGGTAAACGTGGGCTGGCAATTAAAGTCCGGATTTCAAACTCTAAACGAGTTTGCCTTTGATTGCCGTGCGTCAGTCGCAGAGCAAATCATGTTTATTCATGACTCTGCCTCCCAACCCGCCCGGCTCAGGGGGAGCTGCTGCTCCCTCCACATCCAGAGCAGCTCCTGGTTCCTGGTCAGCAGCCTGAGATCCCCCAGGGCAGCTGAACCCAGCCGGGCTGGGGGTGACCCTGCAGAGATTCCCGCCGGGCTGGAGGGAGCAGCCTGGGCCGGGGGAAGGTTCCCTGCCCACGGCAAGGGGTGGAATTGGGTGGATTTAAGGTCCTTCCATCCCAAACCGTTCTCTGATTCACACAACAGCTCCTTCGTGCCCCTGGCCACCAGGCTGTGGGGTGGATGGCAAAGGGCTCAGCTTCTCCTGCTCTCCACACTCCCTCCCCTCTATCCTCCCCTGGAAGGGGGATGTTTCCAAGAGTGGGCAGCCAGAGGTGTTCACACAGCCCAGCCCGGCACACCTGGACATTTGCTCTTGATTATAAACATGTGGTGGAACAGAAACGTGCACAACTGAATAACCCCGAGCTCTCCTACCCAGCCAATTTCCTTTCACAGGCTGCTGGAACAACTGCTTGTGGAAATTACTCAGGGCAGCCCTGGGAAATCAGACCCTGGACTGATCAAGTTTTGTCTGTCATTCATGTTTATATATTTGGCTTCATTTCCTGGGCTGTTTTTCCATGTGTGTGTTTGTACCAAGGCCTGGACACCCCAATTAAGTCGTTTTCCACACCAAATCTCCCGGGGGTGGGCAGAGCCTCGCCTTGCACTGGTATTTTCTGCTCTGCTGCTCTTCACACGTGGGGCTGAACATCTGGACACTAAAACAACACTCAGCCACTCCCAAAGGTGAGGACACAGAGGACAGGAGGGAGCACTGGGTGACATCCATGGATTTCTCCAGTATTCCTTTAGAGGCTGGTGTAAAACAAAGAATAAACCCGGTTTGTGTGAAGGTCTGTGAGGAGACCTGCCTGCCCCAGGCTGAGCTGTGCCTCACTCACTGCTCTGGGAACACTGGAAATGGAACATTCTGGAAATCTTCTCCACCTCAAGAGCTCTCCCCAGGCAGAATCACATCCTGCAAGTTTTGCCAAGGCCTTTCAGGCATCCCTTATTTCATACAAATCTCAATTGTCAGAACGTTTCTGAGCCCTGGAGGTCAATAGTGGCTCCCACTGGCAGGTTTAATCCTGGTCTTGGTGCAGCCACAGAATCTGCCCCTTGTGAGGGGATGAACCTGGGAAGGTTTTTCCCCTCACCAAACCTCAGTCCTGATTCTCTTTTTGTGAAATATTCAGTATTTTGTGTCCTTCACACCCGTACATCACTCTCAAGCAGTGCCCAGCAGAAAATCCAGATTGTGCTCCGTTAACTTGCTGTTTTGGAGAGCCAGAGGAACAAAAGATGTGTTTGGGTTATTTTTTTTTTTTTTTTAATACAAATCCTTATTCTCCCAACATCCACAGAGCCCATAATAAGGAGATATATCACATTTTATCCTCAAAAAACGAAGAAGAGATTTATCACCGGGGAGGTTTCTGAGCTGTCTGGCAACACCTGGAGAGATTTAGGGAAGTTTTATTGTGTTGTGACACAGAGAACCCTGATGCTGGGCTGGGAGCACCATGAGAGCACAGCCCAGGGTGAAGCACTGGACTGAGACTCGATCTGGGCAGTCCCAGAAAAGTCCTCCGAAAACCTCCCATGCCTTATTTTAATAACACACAAAAAAAGTTATAATTCCTGTCATTTGAATTTCAAATCCAACAGAAAGATCTACCTGATGCTTCTATTTTAAAATGCAATTCTTTCTTCTCTTTTCTTTTCAACTCCTTTGCAGAACCAAACATCATGTTTCATCTCCAAGCGCTGAGATTAAAAAAAGCCAAAACAATTAGTGGGGAGCTGATGAAGGTGACAGGGTCATAATTAGTGCTGTTCCTCTCCAGCATGTGTTTATCATGCTAACAGAACAAGTCACTCACAGTGTTGGAGTCATGAGCTGCAGGAGCACACATGCCTTGTGCAGCTCTGGCACTGCTGGGGCTCTTCTGCAGGGGGAAGAAAAAAAGGGCGAATTTAATGTTTTAAAGCCACTTAGAGAGGTAAATAAACAGGGATGGTTCGGATGCTGCCGGTGGCTGAGTTAAAGTGACATTCATGGCTTCTGTTTGGCGTTGTCAGGGTGGGCCCTGCTAGGACAGGAGCAGAACTGGGGATAATTTCCACAAGGAAATGGGTCTGTAGCAGCAGAGACTCCGCAGCAGCTGCACCTGCACGGCGAGCACGGAGAGCAGGAGGCAAATCCCTCAGCAGCCCCAAACCAAACGGGGGGAAATCTGTTTAATTAAAGACTTTCAAAGAACCCTCAGTAAATCCCTCCTTTCCACCCTCCCCACTCAAACACTGAGTGCTCCTGGCAGGATTCTGCAGGGAATTGAATAATCTCCCCAAAACTATTTTGTCTTTCTGTATCCAGTGCTGAAGATGAGCAGCAATTACCCGGGGAGGACGTCCCTGTGAGAATCCCTTGCTAATGAGGTCTTAAGTGATTAGTTCCCTTCCCATCCTGCCCTAAATCTCTGTATTTTCCCCTCCTGGTGTTGGAAAACCAACTGGAGAAAAAGAAACAACCGGCAACTTTTATTTGACCACAGGCAAACAAACGTCCAGGAGGAGCGGAGCGAGTGGGAAATGGGAACTGTGGAAGCTGTGGAATGAACTTTACACGGAATGTAAAGCCTTGCTCTGAGATGGGATTGAAAACTGGACGATTTTGAGGAGATAAAGCTTCAAGGTCTCAGGGCCTCCAGTGAGAGGCCGAGGAAAAGCTTTCCCTGCTTTAACAACCCCGCAGCTCAGTGCCACGTCCCACTGACAAACCCAAGAGCCACTGACAAACAGCATTTTCCACAGCCGAGCCCTTGCTATTGCCGGGCACTTTTTTGAGTTTGTTCGGCAAATACCTGCAGGAGAATGTCCCAAGCTGCCAGAAATGGCTTTAAATCACTGGCTCGGCCTTATGGGGATTCCTTGTGGGCAAATTTTAATGCAAGAAAAGTGGGAACGGGGCCCCTCATCTCCGGTGAATTATGGCAGCGCTGAGGCAATCCCAGCTCCTCTCTCCCCGCCTGGCTTTTGTCTGGAGCAGGAGCAGAGGATGCTCCAGGCTCTCCCGGGGGCAGGACAGGGTGCTGGGCTGTTCCAGAGCTGGGGACAGGCAGATCCCGCTGGATTTGCTGCCGGCACACCCTGATTTGCCAGAGCTCCTCTGTCCCTGTCACCTGCCCTCCCAGGGCCCAGGCAGGCTGGGAATGCTGTTTGGAAATGGTGTTGGAGTGGGGATCAATACTGGGATCGATGGGGCTGTCTGACAGCCAGGACGGGCCCGGGGTGACAGGACAGGGACAGAAGGAGGCAGGGACGGGGTTTGGTTGGTGGAGGGAAAGGCCAGGCAGCAGAAGGGGTGACAGACATGGAAAACACCTGGATACACCCTGCAGGAGGATCCCAAATCCCGGCCCAGCAGCCACGAGAGCCGTGCCAATTCCCACAGCTTTGCCACCAGCTCCTAAAGACACAGCTTTGTCTGTTGGCTCAATAAACAGCAGCCTGTTATCATATTTATTTGCTGATTGAATCTGAATTACAAGCGAGCTGCGAGCTGCAGAATGGCTCCGTGGAATTAGCAGCTCAATCCCGCTCTTTTTTTAATAAAGATTCTGATTGCAGCAGTGATACATCCTGCAGGCTCCGCGGCTGAGCCTGAAATGAATTCAAAATACAAGGAGAAAACGAGAGCGGAGATAATCTCCAAGTGTCAATTTGCCTTTTAAACCCGATTTACCAGCTCCTGGAACAACCCTTCGCTGGTAATGGAGGAATTAATGAGCTGCAATGCTCTTGAGAAGATTTTATTATTATTATTATTATTTTTTTCCCCCTAAATAAGCCGGGTTTTAATGTCTCCCCGGGAGTTTCAGGGAGCAGGGAGGTCTGGGGGCTGCCGGAGCCCCGCAGTCAGCTGCTGTCCCCTGGGCAGGAGCTGCTCATCAGGCATTCAGCGCTGACCTTTCCTGCTTTTATTGCCCGGGGCTCCTGCGGGAGGGCAGCGCCGGGCAAACACGGGCCAGGCTCCTCCTGAACTTTGCACAGAGTCCCCGAGGAGCCGCGTGTGCCGGGGGTGAGCGTCCCGGCCCTGTAACCCCTTCGGGGATGCCCCGGCGGGGAGAAAAGGCTGTGAGTCCAACCCCAGCCCCCTTTTCCCCGTGCACACCCCGGTTATTGGGAGATTGCCACTGGAAAAGGCTCTTCGAGCACAGATCCACAAGGATCTCTTTTCTCTCCTCAAGGATGAAACCTGTGGGGGGAAAAAAAAGGTGAAATTTGTGGAATTTGAATTTCCCACCCTCGGAGCACCCCCAGATCCTGAGCACAGGCTCTACCTCAGCACAACAAAATGCCCTGGGGGTAAAAAGCCATCCCGACCCCAAGGAGAGGAGCTCACAATAAAAAACGAGGTGCCAAGCTCACCTTCCTGCGTGCGGCGATTCAAAAGATGTAATTTCCGTGACAGTTTTTTTTTTCTCCCTAATTAGATGGGTAATTAAAAATTACACTTGGAAAAAGAAAACCAAGCAGTTTGTACTTTCCCCCCCACCCATTTAAGGGAACAAAATTCTGAGTCCTTTGGAAACAGAGCGAGCTGAACACTTGGAAATTCAGTTCTTGCTGTGCCCATCCCAGTCGGGGTGGGAAAGCAGGGGATTGACATTAATTCTGTGTTAACCTTCTTTGCCTTTTTTGTCCTCTGCCCCCATTCCTTGCCCAGAATCACCCGGGGTAATTTCCTCTCAGAGCACAGCCCTCATTAGACGCTCAAGGGGCGAGGGCACAGAAGTGCAAGGAACGAGGCAATTTCTGCTGCTCTCTGGCAATTTTGGGTCATCAGGGCACTGAACCCGCCTGGGTTGGTGTCAGTGGTAAATGCAGGGGGGTTATGGGCAGGAACACACGCAGGGCATCTGGAATGGAGCCGAAATCAAAAATCTGCACTGCAGAGAAATGCCTGAAGTCGAGGAGTTCGAATTTTTCAAACCCAGCCTTCCTTCTCTCCATCCTGCATGAAATCATAAAGATGAAACACCCCTGATGAGGCACTTCAGAATTTTTATTGATTTCTGCCTCGTGTGTGATGGTTTTACCAACAAACACGAGAACCAGGGATGGAAAACTCAGACTTCAGGCAAAGAAAGAGCCCGTGAACGTTCACCCTTCCACGGGAACAGCCCCATTTCTGTGATGACAGGCACAGAACACTCAGCTAATTACACGGTGCTGCTAATTATTGGTATGAAACGGACGTTACAGGCAGATGAAAAGTGCTCGGTGTCGTTTTTAAGGCACAGAGTTACAGGGCTCAGAAATGTCAAGGCAAAATTTCAGTTTGAAACACAATTCCCGGCCTTTTATTCCACGTGTGGTTTTTAATCTAACGACAAGCTGGAACCCTGAGCTCAGAGGAATCCCTTTTCCAGAGGAAATGTGAAAAAACCCTCAGGTTTTATGGATCCTGTTCCTTCTTCACGAGGGCACATCCAGAGCTGGCACCAGGGCTCTGTTTTAAGGGAGGATTTTTGGATTTATTTGATTTAAAGGGGGAAAACACCCCGTTGTGTGGAGTTATCAGCGCTGCTTGGAGCAACCTGGGCCAGTGGAAGGTGAATTGGAACGAGATGATTTTTTAGCTCCTCCCCAACCCAAACCATTTGGAGACTCCACGTTTTTATAAGATTCTGCCTCTCCTGGCCCCTGTTGAGCCACACGGGTGGGTCAGCACTGCCTCCGCCTTCTCTGTATTAATGTAAATTACACTTAATTACTAAAAGACAGTAAACTCTTGCTGTAGGCAAAGAGATACAAGACGGGATGCAACGTGAGCCATAAAATCCAAGGGGCTCCCACCACACGCGCCGGGGCCATCTGCTGAGAGCCAGCCCCGCTCCAAAGGCCCCGGCGCCTCGATTATGCAAATCAGGGCGATTATTCCATCCTCAAGACTGCGGCAAGATAATTACCCGACGATAAATCACCGCAACTCGAGCGGCTGCGAACGAATTTTAGGCTTTATCGCCGTAATTGCAATTGGATGGCGGTTATTAACTGAGCGGGAGAGAGGACATCAGGCCCTGGAGATCCCTCCCCGCTGCCTGGGAGTGAAATTTGGGATGCTTTGGCTTTGCTCAGCCTGCCGGGAGGCTGCAGAGGGGGGTCATGACTCGGCTTTTCCATAAATACAATTTTCACCTGCCCGCTAGGCCGGGTTCTGGCTGGTTCAGACTCTCACAAGGACTGAGCAAAGCGTGTGGTGTGAGTAGCAGGGTTTTAGCAAGTCCTGAGCCTGATTTTGTTCAAATTATCGGCATTTGAGGGGGAAAAACTCAGGCTGTCGCCTAAACCTGGTTTGGTGGTGACTCTTCTCCAGGTTCCTGGGCAGGAGAAAGTAAACTCAGATAAAACCTTAAAATTAAGCAAAGCGCAGCTCCTACAAAGAGCTCTGCCGAGCAGAGGGAAAAACCCCAAGGCCCCAAAGTTAAAAACTGTCATTTTTGGCTGTGTCTTCCCTGGAAAAAGCCACAATCCAAGGGGGAAGGAGCCCGGAATTCCCTCCAGCTGTGCCGTAGCTGGAGCTCCTCACTCCCCGTGCCACCGCTGCCGGCGGCGCTCCAACAAACCAGGCGACGTTCCCTCCGAGGTTAATTTAATTTATGTCCAAACACAATCAATCCTATGGATCCAGGACACACGTTTAGGTGCTAAAGGATGAGCTCAATTACAAACACGTTTACAAAGGAGGGGAAATGCCTGGTGGGTTTGGGAAATTTAGAGATATTGAAAGTATTTGACGTCTATATTAACTCAAAGCCCTAAATGGGCTGGGCTTGTTTACATCGCTGCAGTCTTATTACAGGGTGAATTTTACCAGCTGTCTTGCTGAGCAGTCATTTAGCCTTAAACTATAGTTAAAACTGTCATGGTTTTAAGCAAATTATATTGCGTAAAGTAATTATTTCCCGAACTGCAAAGAGGATCCAGGTAGCTCGTGAATCTCATTGCTGAAAAAAAGAGATTGGAAAGCGCCCTCTGTGTCGGAGCCACGGGTTTGGGAAGGGTTTTGTGCTCCAGAAAAGGCCGAGTCAGCTCCACTGAGTGAGCGGAGCACGTTTGGGTAGAGAACAGGCAGGGAGGGAAGAGGGAACAGATTCCTGCTAAGGCAGCTCGTTCCTTAAACGCCTTGACCATTGATCCCAAAATACCCAGGCTGAGCTCGGTTTCCTTCCCAAAGTGTTCCTGCAGCAATGAACATTAATCCCGGTGATTAACGCCCGCTCCAGGCTGGGAGAAAGCGCTAAACAGGCGTTTTGGGGGAAATAAACGGCAGCAGTTAAGGGCTGGGCAGGGGAAGGAGGAATATCCCTCATGTTTGATCCGGCAGCAGCAGGCGGAGCTCCCAGAGAGCCCCAAAAATGCCCTTTGCGGCCCAAATTCATGGTGTGGAACAGGCAGCTTCCCTCTGAGAACCCCAAAAATTCCCTTTACAACCAATATTCAGGGTGTGCAACAGGCAGCTTCCCTCTGAGAACCCCAAAAATTCCCTTTACAACCCATATTCAGGGTGTGCAACAGGCAACTTCTCTCACAGAACCCCAAAAATGCTCTTTACAACTCAAGTTCATGGGCTGCAACCGGCAAATTCCCTTACAGAACCCCAAAAATTCCCTTTACAACCAATATCCAGGGTGTGAAACAGGCAGCATCCCCCCCAGAACCCCAAAAACTCCCTTTGCAGCCCAAATTCCCCGCGTGCACCAGGCAGCTCCCAGCGGGAGTCCCCGAAGGGGCCGGAAAAGCCGGGACGTGATGAATTATTTGCTGTAATCTATTCAAAGCTTTGTCTCGCAGCCTCCCAGCAGCAGACTGTGGCCCGTGGGTGGCTGTCCCTGGGGTTTTCACTAATCCCGAGCAGGAGCAGCTCCTGTGCCTCGTTGAGAAGCCGAATTTAGCCTTAAATTGTAGTTAAAGCTGTCATTTAGGGGGCCCTGAGCCTCCCCAGCTCCCGAATTTCTCCCCCAGCTCCCACTCCCGGTGTGGCTTCCCTCACACCCTGCAGGATTTGTGTGTGTGTGGCACCAAGAAGGGGGGAAATGATGCCTTGATTTTGAGCTTTCAGGTTAATTTCAGATCCATTTTGATTAATGATGCCTTGATTTTGAGTTTTTCAGGTTCTGTGGTGCCCAGGGGTGCAGCTCTGAGCTCACAGTCAGTGTCACTCAGCTCTGCACACAGCAGGGACACAAAACAAATCCTTGTCCTGCTGCACACCAAGGACAACTCTCAGGCCCAAAAGCACAAACAAGGGTGGGCTGGAGGGAGGGACAAGAAGGATGGGACCTCACAGCCTGGAGCTGGGATTGGACAATTCAACACCAATATGCAAATGGACCAAAACTTATAGAAATGTAAGATCTGGGATGGCCATTTTTTGTCCATTTTTTGTCCATTTTGTGTCCATTTTGTGACTATTTTTTGTCTACCCTGCATGTAGCCCTGGCCAGGCTCTTGTCCTGCCCAAGATGTACCCTAAAGGCCTTTCAATAAATATCTATTTTATTTTCTAGCTCTGTCCAGTCTCTGTTCCAGCTCAGCCTTCCCAAGGCACCAACAGCAGAACAAAGAATTCCAGCATTTCCAGCCCAGGACTGTCCCCTCCTGAGTGTGGGGCTGGCATCTGGGGTCTGTGGGCCTCGTTTAAAGCTCTGTGCTGCCCCAAAATTCCTGCAATTAAATCCCCATCAACCCAGCAGGGCAAAGCACCATGGACTGACCGCTGAGTGACCACCACAGCAGCCCAGAGCGATGGCAATTAGGGATTCTGAATGCTTTAAAATGCCTTTTTTTATCCCCCAGAAAGCCAGGCAGGTTATTTAACGCAGATCCCTCTGAAATCCCAGCATGGCAGAGCCAGTGAGGCAAAATCCTCGGGGGGTTCTGGATCCTGGAAAGGGCCGGGGCCAGCCCTGGGCTGGGTGTTTGGCTGTGAGATGTGACAAGAGTGGCTTTGATCATCTATCAAAGCGCTGTCAGCCTCCCCCTGGGCCTCGGGGAGGGAAAATCGCAGCTGGAGCATCGATCAGCACCACGGATCTGTCAGCACCGGCCTGGGAAACAAACAGAAAACCGAATTCACCTGCGGGAGGTGACATTGCCACCTCCCCCTGGGACCAGGCAGCACAAACCCTCAGTGCTCCGGGGCTGGGGGGACCCTGTCCCGCTGAAATATTCCCGTTCCCTCGGAGCCAGAGGCACCCTGAAGGCAGCAGGGGGCTGTTGCATCACCGAGCAATCACAATTAACTCTAATTACACGTCTTCGCTGGCTGCCGAGCTCTGCAAAAATAACAAGGAGGTGAGGGAAAAAAAAAAGAAAAATAATAAACCACCTCAGGAAAGGCAGAAGAGAGGCTCTTGCAATGCAGGTGAATTTCCCCGAGCTGATTGACGACACTCGAGGCTCCCGAGGGCCTTTGGCAGCAGAGAGAAAAGCACCAGACAAAGAGATGGAGAGAACAGGAACGCTCATCTCCTTCTATCCTTTAAAGTAACCTGGTTAGGACCCCAAATTTGGGACATTCAGGTGTTTGGGGGCCACCACAGCCTGGCATTTCCCTGCTGCCGTGGTGAGACAGCTCTGACAGCACCTGAGCAGCCCCACGGGCGCCGGAGCGGTGAGGAGCTGCATTTTCTTAAGTTTAATCAGAATTAATAACCTGCTCTCGGCCGGGTGCTTTGAAATCCTCCTCCCCTCCTCCTTATCTGCCCTGCAAAATATTGAATTTGGGGAGAGGAGCTGCGGGTGGGAAACAAAGGCCCTGCCACGGGAATCCCTTTCACAGCACATCTTTTATCCCTGACCACCGGCAAGGAAATGAAGAGAGTTTTTCCCAAAAGCCGCTGTGGGTGTGAGCTCTGCCAGCCCAGCCACGGACAAAAGGTTCCTGACTCTCTGCTCCCAGCCTGGCTTTGCTCTCCAGAGAGCCCAGCTTGTTTTTTATAAGCACCACCACAGCAAATTGTTCTCTGTTTGAATGAGCACTGATAGCATCTCCCCAGCCAGATCCCGTGGGGATTGCACCGGCCAATTTAGAGGATGAAAAGCGACCGTGAGAAACGGCAATTGATTAAAAAAATGTCAAATATGTGTCAACTCCATGCCCGTGACAGTCCAAAACTCTGCCCTAACTTTAGGCTGAGGCAGAGGAAAGGCCAAAATGTGCCCAAGGAAATCATTGTCATGGGTAGGTCAGATCCCTTTTCCAGCCCTCCCTCTCAGATTAGAACATTCTGCTGATTGCTTTTGAGGAAAAAAAACCCAAATATTTGGAGCCCACTATTGACCTGATTGATTGCTGGGAGTAAGAGCATCCTCCTGGCCCATCCTTGGGAATCTGCGAGGAGAGGAGAGCTCATTTCCTTCCCAGAGATATCAATACCCATCCTGGCGTGGGGAGAAACCTCCCACCCGAGGTTATTGATTTCCTGCACTTGCAATGAACTGGTTCAGTCGATTCCAGAGCTGTGTGAGCAGGCTGGGCTCGGCCTCCAACGCCCTGGGAAGGCGGCAGGGCTGGGGCACCAGGAATTCTCGGGGGAAAAATGGGGATTTGGGAAGGGAAAATGGCATTGGAGGTTTCCCGGGAATTCCCCTCTGAAAACCTTCCTCATTTTTTCTGTATTTATTGAATGTTGGTGCCAGGAAGAGACAGGCCTGGGACAGAAAGCAGCAAAGTCATGAGAAACTTGCAGGGAAGTTCATTCTGTAGTTCAGGTCTGGGCCTTAAAACCACTCTGCCTTATCCCAGAGATGTTTCCTCTTCAGCATTTGTGGCCAACTGCTCCTCACATCAGAGAAATCAAACCATCACTCAGGACCCCAGTGCTCTCTTTAAAGCTTTCCACACCAGCAGCCCATGACAGAGCAGCAAAATAACGGATGATCTCCTTGCCAGGGGCTGACATTCCACAGGGATTTCCCTTTTCCTGTGGCGTGGGGCGGTGCAGGAGGCCCCTGATCTCCTTCCACCCCCGGTGCTGCTCTGAGCCTCCTGTTACAGCAGCAAAAAATGGACACGTGGTAGGGAAATACAGAACACTCAGGATGTGTTTGCCAATATCTGCCCCAGGAACAGCACTCCACAAACCACAAAAGCCCCGGAGAGAAAAGATTTGGCTCCTTATGAGCAGGTTGCACTCGTGGGTTTGAAGTTTCATTTTGCTTTGGTGTTGGGTTCGGGGCTGGTTTTCTTTTCTCCATCAGTTTTTCTCATTGCTGAGCTTTATTTTCTGCCGTGATTCATCTGACTCTAGGGCATTTATTGAAATCCTTGATACAAAATGAAAGGGAAATGAATCTCACTTTCAACTTCCTAAGGACGTCTCCATCACCTGATTAAAGCCTCCTGCAGCTTTTTGCAGCTCTTCCCATCTCAGGCTCCCAGACGAGGCGCATTTCTGGCAGAGGCAGATGTGATTTGTAGCACATCTCCCATCAGGCCAGCCGTTATTTTAATCCATGGTTTTCCAGGGGAAAGAATAAACGCTCCTTTCCTTTGGAGGGACTGGAAAAAAACCCGACACAGAGACGAGTTTTACAAGCAGTTAAAGGCTGTAAATCAAAAGGCCGAGGCAGATGGCAAAGAGTCAGTGAGACTCGGAGCTCGCCCATTAAACACCTCACTCAGCCCTCAGTTATCCAATTGCTCTTTTCCTGACTCATTTTGGAGATGATTTCCTTCTGGATGGCTGGATGGAAAATACTCTTGTGATCCTCGGGAGCTCAAGGAGTTGAGGACAGGACAGGTTCTTCTTGGCCTCGGAGAAAGCATAAACATCTCAAAGAAGTCTTGTCCATCCATTAAATAAATATATTTATTTTGAGGCAGGCATAGTGTATAAGAGCTTTTGCTGCCCTGCTTTCCAGAAGAAATAATTGTTCTGTGCTGAGCTCGTTTGGCTCCCTTGGCGTTGCAAAACTCACATAAATCGGATAAAAAGGAAATTATTGCAGGAACGCTTGGAAAGTTCAGGAGAATTCGGTCTGACTTTAGCACTGAGGATGACTCAGAAAGTCAAGAGTGTGCACACAGCAATTCAGGAATGCAACATCCCAGGAGATTTAGGGTTCCACCACCCAGAGAGGTTGAAGGCAGTATTTGAAATCCACTCATTTGGAGAAAAACCCCAGAAACTGAATTTCTTTAAAGCCTCACCACAGAGATGGGTTTCAGTGTGTTCATTCCATGTCTGGGGCCGTTTGGTAATACAAAAAATACATTCAGAAAAGGTTTTGAGCCTTTACTGGAAAAAAAGAGGAGCTTTCTTAGGAAACACCCTTCAGATTAGGGACTGCTAACGCTCTGGAAGCGAGCTGGTGTTGGGGATATTAAACTCTAAGAAGATATTAAATATTGCAACAGCAGCCACACTTTCAGGAAATGGTTTCTCTCGGTATTTGAATTGCAAAGAGATCTCTTCAGCAGCACAAGGAGTGTTTAAACAAGGAGCGCTGCTGAGAATTCCAGCCGGGGTTTTTAGCGGATCCCCAGGACGTGCCGGCACCGGGAGGATGCGGTGCCCGGTTCCCTCACAGCGGAGGTTTAGGAGCCGTTCACAGCGGCGATAACACCTCCAGCCGCTTCCTCACACACAGATCCTGCTCCCCGCGCTCTCCCTGCCGAGCCAACAGCTGTGCACAGCCGGGGACAGCGCTGACCTTGGAGCTCGGAGGGTGCCAGCGCTCCGGGAGCACGGGGAGCGTCCCTGGCCGAGAATTCCCGGCACAGCATCATCCCTGACTGAGAATCCCTGAGCGGGCATCCTTGACAGAGCACTCCTGACCGAGCATCCCTGACCGAGCATCTCTCACCGGGCATTCCCAGCACAGCATCCCTGGCATCTCCTCGGCCGACAATCCCTGACAGAGCATCCTTCACCGAGCATCCCTGACTGAGCATCCCTGACCGGGCATCCCTGGCCGACATCCCTGACAGAGCATCCCTGGCAGAGCATCCCTGGCCGGGTATCCCTGACCAAAATCCCTGGCCGACATCCCTCACCGAGCATCCCTGGCCGACATCCCTGACCGAGCATCCCTGGCAGAGCACCCCTGACTGACCATCCCTGACTGACCATCCCTGACCGAGCATCCCTGACCGAGCATCCCTGACCAAAATCCCCGGCCGAGCACCCCTGGCGCTCACCTGGAGTGCCTGCACGGGGCAGGGCAGCCCGCAGGGAAGGGTTCTTCCCCCGCCCGCCCCGAGGGGTTCCTGGGGGTGGGAACCCATCCGGCTCCTCTCCGCGGGGCTGCGGTGGGAGCGGCTGAGCCCCCCCGGCCCCGGCCCCGCGCTCCGCCCGCCGCTGTCCCGGTGCCGGGGCCGGTCCCGCATCCCCGGGGCTGGAGCCGCCCATCCCCGCCGGGGCGAGTCCGTGGGATTCGGGGGAGGAAACTTCGCCCCCTCCCCTCCTCTCCCCTCCTCTCCCCTCCCCGCAGCACAGCAGCGGCAGCGGCGGGCGAGGCGGAGAGGGAAGCGCTGCGGGAATTCGCATCCCGCGGCCGGCCAGGGGAGCCGGACTGGGAACAGGTTGTTGGGATCTGCCCGTGGGAGGAAGAAGGGGCGGCTCTGCTCAGCCGCTGGCCAAGCCTGGCCTCTGGGAGATGGAGACGGAGCCGCTGCCTGGCCAGCCGGCGTCCTGCTGAAGGAGATGGACAGCGAATTGCTGCGGGGGAGCCTGGCCCCGGCATCGCCCGGGGGGCCGAGCCGCTTCCCGAGCTCCTGAACTTCCAACAGCGGCTGCCTCAGCCCGGGGTGAACCACGGCGAGTCCCACCTGCACCGCTCCCGCCTGCCTGGGTCAGGCAGGTGATTCTCCCTCCTTCTGCTCCTCTGCTTGGGCGTGAATGCCGAGCACCCAAAAGTCAGCCTGAAAGCCTGGGAGAGCTTGGGGAAAGCCACGGTGCTGGAGAGTTGTGGTGGTTTGGATTTATTTGGCACGAAGTACTCGCACCTCTCCTCGAGGGATTCGTATGGCTTGAAGGTAAGGGATTCGTGTTGTGCTTTTCTTCCAGAAATAGAAATGTTGTGAATATCCCGGTGAGGGAACGCAGGCGGCGGCGGCTGCTGTGATCACCACTGCCTAGAGATGTAAATAAACACAGGGGAAAAAGGAAAATATTTGTCATTACACCGAAAAGACCCATTAAGCTGTTCCCTTCCGCAAGGGAAGAGGTGAGAGCGGCTTTTCAAACTGAAATTCAGGCTGTCTCATCTCCCCATCTAAACCACTCATTGCAAGGCAACAAACAATTGTTATTGTATGCTAAAGAGGCATCTGGAGTTGCTGAGAAGCTCGGCTCGTTTTTAGAAGTTTGATGTTTAAACGTTGCTCTCACATAGACACAATGGAGAGAGAGAGTGACAGGGAGAAGTGGAGGAGGAGGATGTGTGCAGAGGATATAATGTAGGTACAATCCAGCTCCCCAGGGAACAAGATTGTTCAGTCAAATTATTTGAGGGAAAACACTCCTTTTTTTCCCCCTTACCACACTCATTTTTTCCCATCTGGTAAGGCAAAAGTGGCATCCTTCCAGTCTCGGTGCTCAGCACCAGTCCTGGTGTAGAACAATCTTGCCCAGTGGAGAACAGGGGATCTGTCACCCTTCCCTGAAGAACCTCTGGAAGGAAACCTCTCAGAAGTTCCTCTCTGAGTGCTGCCAGCAGATTTTGTGTGAGGTTTACAGTCACCTTTGTCTCAATCTTAGTTTTGTTGTTTTTTTTTTTCCATTGCCCCCCCAGTTCTAAGTTCCATCCAGCTATTTGAAACCAGTGGAAAGTGCGTGGCTTTAGGGCAGGGAGCCAAACACCAGGATGGTGCTGTGTCCTGCTCAGCACTGGAGTATTTCTGGCCCAAGCTGCTGTCTGTAGGTTGTTTCCACACAAGATAACACATCCCCACTCGGTGATTCTCAAGTCTCTCTCCCGTCCCGGCTTCCCCACACGGCAGGCACGGAGCTGCAGAGCTCCCAGCGTGTGCAGCACGAATCACTGCTCCTCCAGTGGAGCTCCAGGTTGGGCAGGAAAACAGCCTGGCTTGTTTTATAAATAACCAGGGTTACAATGGAGCTGGCCAGATAGGTTACACATGCCAAACAGCGTGGGTTGCCTTCCCTGCGTGTTCAGGGTTTCATGGAATTACTGGTCTTTGTACACACACAGTGGTATTAAGGACTCACAGCCCAGGGTTTTATCTCTGTTGAAGTAATTGCGTGTAGTAATCTAGAAAAAACCCCAACCTCTTGGCAATATTTCTGACCCCATCAAGTAAAACCCGCTGCAGTTCTTGTAATTTCCTCCCCAGCCTTTTACCTCTTCTCCGTGCTGCAGAAATTCTGTTACATCCAAGCCTTCCTTCCTTACTTCTGAGCAGAGTTTTGTAAGAGAATTTCCTAGTGATTTATCTGTGTAAAATCTGCTGTGCTTTCCACACTTCCACCTAACTGCCACGGGCACACACATGTTGTGTGTGGAAAAGGGGTTCACTGTCACGCTGGGAAAGAAAATGTGCAAGTTTTAGCTTCAGAGAGAAGCTTGTGACCCCACAACAGCAGGGGAGCACTGAGTGTGGGTATGTTTTAGGGCTCTTAAAGGGTGACATTGTGCTGCTGTGTCACTGTCACCCCGCAGGAAAGGTTCTGGGTGGCCCCACGGTGTCCCCTGTGCCCATCCTGACGCTGCTCCCACACCCCGAATCTCCCCGAGCTGGGCAGGATCCAGCCCTGAGGCTGCCAGGCCGTGGGGGCTGATGGATTTGTCCCCACAGGGGTGTCACAGCGTGCCCCTGTGCCAGGCAGCAGGACACAGAGTGCTCTGATGTGCTCGAGAGGCCGACACCTGCCTGGCAGCCACACTCAGCTAATGGCACTTCATGGACGTGCCTGGGATTGTTCCCCTGCCCTGCCCTGGCCCAGCCCGGCTGCAGCAGCAGCAGCAGGGGCTGCAGGCACCGGGCTGGCCTCACAAACCGCTGGGAAATGCAGCTGGAGCAGCAGAAACGCCTCACTCTGCACTCGGGAGCAGCTCGGAGCAGGGACTGAGCTGTTCCCCCTCTGTGGCACAGAGAGTGCCCTTCCCTGGGGGTTCTTCTCCTCAAACCCATCCTTCCTGTAAATCAGCAAATCTCCACCCTCCCATACCCTCTGCTTCCTTCAGCTCTGGAGCTGCAAGCCAAGCTGATGGAACCACGGAATATCCTGAGCTGGGAGGGACCCACAGGGATCATTCTGTAACAATTCCCAGGCACAATTTCCCTGAAAAAACAGCAAAAAACCAAACCCAAACCCATCCTTCCCCCGAAATCAGCAAATCTCCATCCTCTGCTTCCTTCAGCTCCCTTCAAGCTGATGGAACCACGGAATATCCTGAGCTGGGAGGGACCCACAAGATCCATTCTGTAACAATTACCAGACAGTTTCTCTAAAACAACAGCCAAAAAAAAAACTCCATTGCAAAGCACTTATCTCCAAGGCTTTGCAGCTCCCCAGTTACGAGGATGGATTTGGCTCAGGCCCCTCACAATCCTTTCAGGATAACTCGTTTTCAATTTCACCCTCTGTGCACAAATTCCTCGTGAACACGGAGGAAACCTGGGGCTCGGGTTTGGATTCCCCACGTGCCCAGAGCTGATATCCCAGCGCCAGGAGGTGCAGGACAGTGAGCACTGAGCTCCTGCCACATCATGTCTGGATGCAAAACCTCCCCAGAAACGCTGTGGGCACTGGGGAATTGCAATTCCGAGGGAAAGAAGTCCACAGATTGTTAATAAATGCACAGAAAGCAGGCTGGCACAGCAAACAGTTGGGTGCTGGGGGAGTGTTTGCAGAAACATCACAAACATCGCTCCGTTCTCACACTCCTGCCCAGGCAAAGGCAAAATTGGATGAAAAGATCCCAGACTGGTGGGACTTGGGCCTCCCAGGGTGATTTTTTTTTAAGGTTTCAAGAGAAAACACAGTGGGCTGAAGGTTAGAATTTATTCAGGCTCGGAATATGGGTTTGGAGAGCTTCGTGTGGGATCAAACTTCGCTGCCTTTCACAAGCCAAAACTTTCAGTGGCTCCTCAGGGAGGCTGAGCAGCGAGTGCCAGCGAGATCCTCCGGGGAAGGGGGAGGCAATTGTTTAAGTCCTGTCAGATGCATCATCCCCTGGGCTGTTACAAAACCAACCTATATTCAATCCGAAGTGATTGCTAATAACTATTAACTCCTCTCCCAATTGTTCCTCCTCAATCATGTTTTCTCTCGCTGTCCTTCACCTGGGTATTTTTAGCATTGTAATTTTTTTTGGTTTTCTGTTTTTTTTTTTTTTTTTTTTTTTATTTTTTTGGAAGATGTGACTATGTGTTCAGTTGCTGCTTCTCTGTACATCCCTCCCAATTATCCTGGTGGGTATTTTTCTCTCAACCCCCCAGAACGGGTTTATTTCTGGTTTACTCTTCCCTGTTGGTTTCCATGTGGTTATGTGGGAGGCTGCACTTTCTTTATCAAAGCAGAGAGCCATGATTAGTCCATTCAGAAAATGTAAATGCAGCCTTATGTGTTCTGGAGCGCTGGGGAGAGGGAGAGACTGCAGGAGCAATAAAAGCTGTGATAACAGAGCCCAGCCCCGGGCCCTGCAGGGCTGCCCCAGCCGCAATTCCCATTTCTGAGGGAGAGAAACAAACCCACCGAGCCGCCTGGGGACAGGTGATCACGGAGTAACCTGAAGGAGAGAACCCCTCTGCAGCCCGTGCTGGGCATTTGTGGCTCCTTTCCCTCTGATTTATCCCAAATTTCTCTGTGGCCTCCCGGGCTGTTGTGGCGTGAGGCGTCCCGGGGTCTGCGAGCTCTCCCCGGCTGATAAACACCCACATAAACACAAATATTCCACCCTGCTCATGCCCCAGGCTGCCAACCGCGGCCGCTGGGGATGGATCAGCAAAAATCAGCAGCGCTGAGAGCGCTCAGTGCAATCTGCGGCTCCGGGGAGAGAAATGAACCCTTCAGCAGCAGCTCAGGTTTTTCAATCAGCTCCCCCGAACGCCGCAGCTGACACACTCCAGCAGAGAACTTTCAGCTATTCCCTAAAATATGGCACCTTGCAAATTGCTTGTCTAAACTCCCTCCTCTTTGGACATCTCAGGCAATCCGGAGCTCCAGCAAATTAAGATTCTCTGCAGCAAGCACTCTCTGACCCCCACCCAGCCCCTTTGGATCTGTTTATCTCGAGCTTTTGCATTATTTGTATGACAGCTGAGGAAAAATGTGATTATCTCCGGGATTGCTGGAGTCTGGAATCGGGTGTCCAACGTTGGATCTGTTTTCTCTGAACACCTTTTTAGTGCCAGCCTTGGATCCCACCCCAGAGAGGGGACAGGACACCTCCTGCTCTCCTTGAGACGTCCCCACACACATTTGGGAGGTGAATTTTAGTCACCCGGGGTTTGAAAAGCCACAATTATAAAGAACTTGCTAATTTAAAGGCCCTTAAAAATAGCAGCACTCCCCCCCACATTCACATCCATATTGTTGAACAGGAAGAATCACTCATGTCCCAGCACATGAATCATTCATCACCCCCATGAGGTTATGGATGCTCTAAAAATGTGTTTGTGAGTGCAGAAATGGGGATTATAATAAATACTACAGCGATACTTCAGCCCACCATGTCCAGGCATGTGTAAAGCTCCTCATTTGCACTTTGATGGCAAAACTGTAAGGATTAGAATTAGAATAAAGAATGTTTTTTTTTATTATTATTATTTTGCTAGCAGGGGAGTCAAAAAGTCAACATGAGGATTTCCATGTGAGTGGAGTCCTACATATTGGCTGATTTTCATTTGGAAAGCAGGTTGTGGTCCACGCCTGGGGCCTGTGCTGTGAAACAGGAGGTTATTAAAGCATGACAGTCATTATTATAAAGCATCACCACTATTATTATTTGTAGTTATTATTATTTATAAACGGCACATAAGGTGCCAGTGAGATTGAGGTATCTGCTTTTCTTTCCTCTCTAGAAAACCAGACTGAAAGAGGAGCCTTTTCCTCAAATTACCTCAAATTTCCTCAATTTTTTCCCTCAAATTCACGACTGGAAGCAAAGCAGGGTTTGGTATTTCCAAGGATAGCAGCGAGGGAACTGCTGGGGACGGAGCTGCCAGGTCAGGGAGATCCCTGGATTTATTTCCAGACTGAAGACGAGGCCTGAGAGTAAATCCCAGCCCCTTTGGTGGCACGCAGCTCCCACCCAGAGGGATTTACACCCCTGGATAACCCCAGGGCCCCCTCCCTGCCTGCTGAGGGCTGCTGGGCACTGTTGTTCCCGAGCTGGATCATTGGGAGCGGGTCAATAGTGCTGGAATTGCCGGGCAGGGACAGAGCCGGGGCTGCCTGGAGCTCACACAGCCCGTGGCACTCGGGGTTTATGGCACAACATCAGGAGGAAAAAGGACTCAGAGGATCCCAGTGGCAGCAGCACAGCCAGAGCTCAGGGGGCACAAACACTTCTGGGGCAGGATCAGAGGGAACCGGGCAGGTTTTCCTCTCCTTGTTGCCAAAAAAAGGCGTGCACACACAGAGCAGATGTGGCGGGGTGAGGCAGCACTTTTTAAATTTTTTCAATTTTTTTTTTACGAACTAGTTTTTATATTCTAGGAACTGTTTAGCTCCCTTTTGGGTCATGCTTGTTTCTTGGTTGTGTTTTCCTTATCACTTTTAGTTTGGGCCTTGGTTTATACTTTCTTCAGGTGGCAGATGTTGATTATTGGTATATCAATAGCATTTTTATTTTTTTTTTTACATGTTCACTGGATGTTATTTTGGCTAAACAGGCAGTTTAAGCACACTGCATTAATACAACACAACTTTCTAACATAACACATGTAGTACTTATTTTAATATTTGCAAAGGGCCAATTATATATTTATAACACACCTATAATATAAATATATTATTTATAAATATAAATATTATGTT
>VXBN01007770.1:79562-95617 GCA_013397395.1 Sinosuthora webbiana
CACACAGCCACCCTCCCAGCAGCCCAACCTGCATTTCCTGCCAGGGGTTTCACCGATGGAAGGAGAAACTGCGCCCTGTTCTGTGGGAGGGTGTTTGTCTACATGTGATGTCTGGTGCTCAGCACTTGCCTCTGTCATCCTTTCCAAGAGTTATTTTTGTTTATCTCGAGGTTTGTTTTGTTTCTCTCGGTGTGAAGGAAGAATCAATTAGGAAATCACAAGCCTAACAGAAAATGACAAGGAGGGATGATGATAATAATAAAGTCAGGATTCTTTGGGGCTATACTTTGCAATTTAATTTTTGCCATTGAATTTCTGATTCGGGAGGCCTCAGACTCCCAACCATCACAATTTAGCTTAAGAGACATCGTTTGTAGAGGCAGTAAACACATTTCAGAAAAAAAAAAAAAAAGGAATGAAAAAAGAAAACAACAGCAGGCAAAGCAATTACTAAAGAGAGAGTTCAATAACTTGCACGTGTCCATCAGCTTTCAGCATTCCCGTAAAAAATATTATTCCAAGACGTCTTCAATGTGTCAGGTGGGACAACACAGCGACCCCTGAGAGTGGGTCTGATTCCTGATGCCACGGGAAGAAAGCAAAGCCACAGGAAGAGCAGCAAGCCCTGATCACAGAGCACACCCGTCATTTCTGGGGGATTTTTTCCTGGACAGAACCACAGGCTCTACCAACAGTGCCTGAGCTCATAAAAGAGAATATTTATTTCAGGATGACCAAGACCAAGAGGCTTTTCTTGGGCTGCTGTGCCTGTTTCACCTCCAGCAAGTTGGGCATCTCCCTCCAGATCGTGATTTTAGCCTCTGCGCCCAGGGATTTTTATTGCTGATGAATTAAACAGCCACGGGTTTACTCCTGCCTGAACTTCCACAACGACTCGAGCCCAGCACCTTAATTAAAAACATTAGAGCTCCTTGTAACGCTTCGTCTGAAAGAAAATCCGCTCCCTGCCAAGCAGGGGGAGAATATTCATGGCTCTCTGCAGCCCTGCTGATGACTTGGTGGATTAAAGGAAAATGGAAATCACCCGGAATTCACTGTCCCGGTCACTGGATTTAGGAATGGGGCTCAGAAGGGATGGAGTGTGCACTTCCCAGCAGGATGGAAACGTTGCTGACCGTGTGAGAGTCAAATGAAATTGAGGAGAGCAGCAGCCGAGCGTGTGTGCAGTGATGCCAGGGCTGGGACAGAGCGAGAGGAATTCCTCAAATCAGCCCAAAAAAATGGAGCAGCGAAGGTTCAAATTTCTCCCCTGGCCGGGGATTTGCCAGCGATGCCACCAACGGGTTTTGTGGAATACGGGAAGAAAATATTTGTCTTTCCAAGGATTTTATAGTTTTTTTGGGCAGGATCAGCCCCCAAACCATGAACTGAGCAAGGGATCCTCTGCCAGGAGGTTGGAGACCTGGAAATTCCAATTTGTTCTTGGGCTGTGCTGCACACACGAGCTGTAGTTCCGCTGCAGCACCTTAATGAGCTTGAATTTTAATGAAGGCTTAATGGGAGAAGTTCAGTGAAAACAAGAGAAAAGCCTAAACCACTTTTGGAACGTTGTGGCTCAGGCACGGGGCAAATCAGCCACGATTTCACTTGGAAAATAGACATGATTTCATCTGGAAATAGCCACGATTTCATTTGGAAAATAGACATGATTTCATCTGGAAAATAGCCACGATTTCACCTGGAAATAGCCACGATTTCACCTGGAAAACAGGTGGTACCGCACGTGATGGAAGCAAAATTCTTCCACTACCAGAGTTCACTAAAAACGAGAGAATTTATGTTGTGTGAGACCCCTCTGCTCTTGGGAAATTTGGTTGACCACGCAAACAACTCCAAACTCCAGGCAGGGAAAAATATTCCCAAAAAAATGCACCAAAAAACCTCACAGAGTGACCAGCTGAGCATCTCCCTCGGGGGAACTGAACACCGTGCCTGGGAGCAATAACTCTTTGAAGGACCGAGTTTTTGTGGCAAAAACAGGAGCAGCAAATAAGAGAATTTGCGGCTCTGTGGGTGAGCTGAACAGAGAGGGGGACACGATGATGCGGCAGCGCCAGGGCGGGAAGGCAGAGCAGGGAGGAGTGAAAGATGCAAGAATTAAAGAATTGCAGATGTAAAAGGCAATGAGCCGTCCTGGGAGGCTCTGGGGAAGGTCAGCCCGAGGAGGACGGGCAAACACCGGCCACGGAGAGGCCCCGGGGCAGGGCAGGAGCCGCGGGGCTCTCCGGGATAACAGATGCTGATCTCCAGAGCTGCTGGTCCAGCACAATTCCTGCACGGCTCGGTGCCCACAGCAGCTGGAAAAGGACAAATCCACAACCAGAGGTGGCTTCTCCTCTTCCCCTTTCGCCTGCGAAGATGGGAAAGTCAGGGTGGAAGTCAGGGTTTGGACGGCTGAGCTGGTTTAGCCCGGGGATTAAATGATTAAGGCTCATTAGGATTTGAAATTTGAGGAGAACTGGGCGGAGGAATACTGGGAGCCTTCCCTGTGGGGCTGGAGCCTGGCTCTGCTCCTTGGCCACGAGGGACAGCACGATAATTCATTAAGTGTTTTAAACGCAGGGAAGTGGCACTGGGAGCAAGGGGGGGTCACGTCAGGGCTGTGACACGTCCTCACCAGAGCTGCTCCAAGGGACCCGCTGCCAAACCTGAGCCGTGGGTGGTTTTGGGGCAAACCCCCACAAATCTGAGGGAAAGGGGGAAAAAAACAAACAAACAAACAAAAAGAGCTCTCCTCTGGAACTCGCTGCTTTTGGCAAACATTTTTGCAAACAAGCTCAGGGGGAGGAGAGGAAAGAGCAGATGTTCAGTGAGCGCTCGGTGACATAAGTGGAGGGCAAATATTTGACGGCTTCAATCTGAATTATTATTATTTGCTTTTAATAAAGTGTGGCTGAAGGACTCAAGAGCTACAGTATCCCTGTGCCAGGTGCTGCACAAACGTGGGAAGCCTGGCTGGAGGGGGGGAAGCAAAAAGGGTTTATTCAGCCAAGGAATTAACACAACCTGTTTCTGCAATTAAATTGTTTTACACTTCAAATGCCAAGTACCAAAATGTGAACGTTCGACAGACAAAAACAAATAATGGGGGAAAAAAAAAAAAACAACTTAAATATTTGCCACGTTTTATCCCAGCACTTCAAAGTAAATATTTTGCTCAAATTTCAGCCACTTCTGTGCATAACTAAGGGGAGGGTGGGAAGAGATTCAACCTTTCCAGCTCCTCCGAAATCACACAATTGGCTGTGTGACTGATCAAGGGTTATTTGCAGACACTGCTGGATGATCTCAAACACAGCACAGATTCTAAAGGAATACAGATCACCAGCATTCACGGAGCTGGGAATTTATTAGATTAGTCAGAGGCTCAGATCTCGTCAGGGAGATTTGGCATTAGGATACAGATAAAGGAATTATGAGGAGGGGAAAAAAAAAAGGGCTTTTGTGGAGAACAGGATGTTGGGTCTATAGCAATGCAATATTTAATAAGAACTAATATCCTCCAGGCTGAAGAGCTGCCTCTGACAGAGCCCAAAGCCTTGTGAGAGCCCAGGGAAGGAGTAAATCCTTCCCCTGTAGCCACTGAACGCTGAGTTGTGCCCAATATTTCTGGCTGTGTGTCCAAAGCTGAAAGGACAGAGTCGGAAATGGTTTTTAAAAAGCCATTTCTGCCCATCCTCTCCACCCAGCTGAGAGGGGCTGAAGTGGGCTCTGCCTGGAGCAGCTCCAGCTTGAAAAATTCACCTGTGCCAAACGTTGCAGAGATCAAAGCTGGTCCTGCACCCACAGGTTCCTAAAGAGCAGGAGCCAAACCTCTCCTGAATTCCAGCTGGGCAGGGGCACTGCTGGGCTTTCCTGGGAGGACGTTGTTGCTGGAGGGAACTATTTTTACCCCAAACTGGCCCTAAAATGATGATTATTCATGGCAAAAACCCCCAAACCAAATAGCACAAGACAATCCACTATAACCTCTCCTGACTGACCTTCCTGGCTTTGGCTGCTGAACAGGTTGGGGTGAGAAAATGTTCACACTGGAGGATTGCTGATGAAACCAGGTTTGGTGGAAAGCCTTGAGTGAAGACAAGGCCTCAATCGTTGATTTTAAAGATTCCTTTAAAAATGGAACCTGCTTTTTACTAGCAGAAGGGCAGGTTAAAGGAAGTTACAGGAGCGTTTCTCCCTCTCTAGGGAAGATATCACTGAATTCTTCCCTTTCACGAGGACTTGCTAAGAAACCTGGAAGGATGAGGTTTTTCAGAGGGCCTGGAAGCAGCAGGCACTGAATTCCCAGGGAAATTCAGCCTTAGGACAGAGGCTCCAGCCCGGTGTGTGCCCTGCGTGCCAGCAGGGAGGGCTGGGAAGGTTCTGCTCCATCACAGGGATGAAGGACAAATGCTCTGGGACAAAACTTCTTCCCTTCCTGCAACAGCAATTCAAACTCTTCCAAAAATTCCACAGGGAAAGAGGGATGGCTGAAGGAGCAACGCCACAAACGGAGAACTGAGAAACCTGCCTTAAAGCCAGGGCTCAGCCTCCAAATTCTGGAGCTGCAGGGCGCTGGGATTGTCCTGCCCAGGGCCAGGAAACCCTCCCTGCATCCCTGAGGGTGAATCACGGCCTGGAGTGGGTGCAGGGAGCTCTGATGGTCGGGCAGGGAAGTGCTGGGGAGAGAAAATTCCGCGGCATCAGCAGGAACAGCACGGGAGGTGACTCAGAGGCCGCGGGAAGTTGTCATCCCCAGAGCTCAGAGCTCTGCTCCACGGGAGGAAAAACTGGGACTAGGTGCTCGGGGGGCACGTGTGAACGCTCTCCAGCAAGAGGATCCAATGAGATATTATGCAAAGTAGATCTGATTAGATATTTATTAGGTATTTATTCAAAACGTTCCTGAGTCAGGAGTGAGCAATAGCTGCAGCGAGCACACCTTTGTATCTCGGGTAGGAAAGGATCTGGGCCATGGGGAAAGGCAGAGGAGGAAGATTTTCCAGAGGCTTTTGGAAGGAGCTGATGGCAGAACTGTTGCTTTGATAGACACGAAGGTTGCAGCGTTAAAATTAGAATCCAGCCCCCTAACAGCCCCAGCCTGGGCACGATTTTTGTCCCGAGTTCTGCCCCTGTGGGTGCAGAGGTGGCCAAACCTCCTGCTCACGCAGTGTGCTGGTTCCCGGAGGCCAGAGAGGGGACAGGGGAGCTCAGGTGTGATCACTGCCAGGCCCTCAGTCACGGCTGTCACCTCCCCTGTCACCTCCCCTGCATCTGCACAAAGCACTCGGTGCCCGGGGGAGCCGCGGTTATTTAAAGCCCCCGGGTGATCTGTGTCAGCGGCTCCCGCAGGACACCGAGGGGATGGGGCTTATCAGCACCACCAGCAGCGTTCCCTCAGGTCAGGGCGGGATTTACGGTGTTTCCCTCGTTCCCGGCCTCTCCTCCTCCTCCTCAGTGCCTGCAGACGCTGTTCCCTGAGCAGAAAGGAGCAGGAAAAGGTTCTCGCTCGGTGCCAGCTGTTCCACACCTTCCTGCCTCTCCAGGGGGCCAGGAATCCACAGCAAGTCTTGCATGCAAAAACAAAATAGTGAAACTACTCCAGAAGATGCTCTTTTTCCCCCCTCCACAAAACCCCTGAACAGGGAAACAAAGCAGCTGCTCACACACAATTCTCCCCTTCCTCTTCCACCTCCACTCCAAAGAAAATGATGTTATTCCCTTGGACTCGGGACGTCTTTGTTGCATTCTCAGGGGAGCCCAGCCAACATCTCGAGGACACACACGGGATGTCAGTTTGACAGTTCCCTATGGCCCAGTGGTTGCAGAACTCCAGAGGAGAGTGACAATGCTCAGGGAGGCAGCGTTCTGTGCAAATCCCACTCACACACTGATTTCTGTGCCGAGCCCTGGGAGAGGATCTGTCTGTGAGCAGCCTGACGGGCACCCTGGGCAGCAGCAATTAGCAGGAAACATCAATCTGGCAACGTCTGCAGGCAAAACACCTTGGGGACAGCAGGTGGAGGACATCTCCCCCGGGGACGCTGTCACTGGTGGCTTTGGCTGCTGTTTCCCTGCTGGGTGCACGCTGAGTTAGGCCCCAAGATTTCCAGAGGAAAGCTCAGCCTGAACTCCAGATTTCATCTTAAATGTGCCTGAGGTAAAACCTTTAGGGGGTTCCATGCAGAAGCAAAGTCTGGGTGAAGTTCTGGGCCCAAATCTTTACCAGGGACACGAGTGACAGCGCCTGCCACTCCTCAGGATCTGCCCTGCCAGGATTTCACCCCTGGAAGTGTTTGCAAGCAGGGTGAAAACCAAGAGGAGCGTTACACCTTTGCTGTTTCTGAGAGAAGAAAGGTTTAAAATCCTGGTTTGTTGGGTGCTGAACATCCCACATTTGCCAGGGAGATCTCCCTCGTGCTTGCGTGCCACAGTCGTGGTTGGACAAGAGAAACATGGGCACGGCAAGGAAACATTTCTCAGTTTGCTCTCTGGAAAAGAGCAGGGAGCAGGGAGCAGAGCAGGGCAAACCTCTGCCTCTGCTCTCCAGCCCTCATCCCTGTTGAATTCCAGCAGCCTTTTCCCTGGGAATTGCAGCAGCCTCTCCCTGGGAATTCCAGCAGCCTTTTGGTGGAGCAGGGAGGGCGATGTGAGGGGCAGGAGCAGCAGGGGTGAGCAGAGGGATGCTGCACTGCTGCTGCTGCAATGCTGCCATCAGACACGAGGCTGCAACCTTGCAGCCCCGTCCTGCCCTTGACCCTGTGTAAATCCATATCTGGATTAGCTCAGCCACCCTGGAAATCCGGGGGGACTCGGCGGGGGGGGAATTAGAGTGGCTTTGCTGCCGGTAGTTCACGAGGGAATTTGTGCCCTTTTGGGCTCTTTCTCCCTCAAACCAAGACTCTGTTTTCCCTCCATGCAGGAGCTTCACCAAGGCCAGAGCCAGGTGCTGTTTGTGCCTTTTCCCCTGTGTTTTCAGTCCCTTCCCTCTCCCTTTCCCCCAGGGAAATGCAGGAAAAACCTCTCCCTTTTCCAGCTGGCTCTTTAAGTGCTTCTTCCTTCTCTGCTGAGGAACTGTCAGCACTGAAATCAAAACTGCTCCTCCGAGCAGGACTGAGAGACTCACAAAACACCTTAATGGCCACAAAAAATGCTTTGAATTCTGCCAGTTCTGCGGCTGGAGGAAAGAAGGTTGTTTTTAGGATGGAAAACTCGAACTTCCCAAAGTTGGGAATTAACAGAGTTGTCCATGTAATTGTAGTTTGTACCACAAGGATGTGTACTGGATTAATTTAATTGTGTGATCACACAGTTTTAATTTCTAGGTTTTGGTGTTTAACTTTCCCTATTTCATGCAAAGCATTTGGAACTTTTCTTCTGTTTCATTTTCCCAAATTAAAACTTTTTTTTTTTTTTAATAGAGACACCAAATCTTTTCACTTTTACAACACTCAAACATTACCTCTTAACTTTCCCCACGGTGCATACAAAGACAAAAATTATTACTGTGAAAATAGTTTTATTTAAAGAAAAAAAAAATCTCGAGGGAGATAGAGAAGGGAATGAAAGGGAATTTTGATTACTCTACCCAGGGATTTTTTACACCCTCACTAAACCACCACGGAGTAAATTCCTGATGAATGGACACCGGAGATGAGCTATAAATAAATCTACCAACTCCACCAGGGAGCTGAAAGAGCCTGGAAAAGGCTGGAATTGCTGAGCCCATCTCCCTGCCTGTGGCTTTTCCTTCTTAAAGCCAATTTTATTTCAACCAGCACAGGCCCGAGGGGGCTGGTCCTGCCCATCCCAAACCCTCCTGTCCCTTTTACACCTCAAAGACACTTCTCCATGTCCCTGCCTTTTTTTTTTTTCTCTCTTTTTTTTTGTCCCACCCTGCATTTTCTGCACGGTTCTGCCTCCCCGAGATAGTTTTGCATTACGAAAGGGCAACAGGAGAAGAGGAAAAAAAAGAAAAAAAAACTGTTGCTGTATTTAGCATTGATTTTTCCCCTTCACTCTGAGTCACAGAAGCTAACATTTAATTAATTTCTGACACTTTGACAGCTCCTAAGAAGACATTTGTAGAGCTATCAAGTGCTGCTGATAGCACTGTCAGACAGACACTTTTTGAATTATCAGCTATTAAGGACCCATATGCAACAAATTTCCAAGGATTATTATCCAAATTGTTCTCTGAATGAGAAAAGCACACAAAAGCTCAGCGAAACATAAAGGAACCATTGTTCCCGGGTGAATTTGATATTTGCAAATGTTTTGCTATTTTGATCACTTACGTGGCTTAATAAATCCAAGTCGCTTTGTCTTTTGTTGAAGGGAATTAAGTGGCCGTGGTTTGGGGTGTCTGAGAGCACGGCCAGATCCCCCCAGCGTGGTCTTTGTGGGAAAACAGCTTGGCAAATGTTCGATCCTGGAGCAGGCAGTGAGGCCACAGGAAGATGGGATTCATTGTTTAGGTGGGGAAAGCTCAGTCAGAGCAGCAGCAGCACCAAAAAACCCACAGCCCCAAGTGCCACATCCACAGGGGGTTGAGCATCTCCAGGGGTGGGGACCCCACCGCTGCCCTGGGCAGCTGTGCCAACCCTTTACACGGAGATTTTTCCCAGTAATATCCAACATAAACCTCCCCTGGCACAGCCTGAGGCCTCTGTGGAAGGCTCAGGAGGTCCCAGCTGGGTGTTGGCATTTCCAGCTCCTCCTGCATCGCTGGCTGGGCTGTGGAGAGGTCAGGGATGATTTCTGAACTGAGGGGATTCTCAAATTCCAGCCCAAATTGCTTCTGCTGTGTGGAAATCCCTTCTCTGGGTGGGACAGAGATGTGGTGAGGGAATATCCAGGACCACAGAGACCCTAGAACAGCAACAGCCAGAGCTCCCCACCCCACCCCACAGCCTCCTTTGGCTTTGTTTGTTCACCCCCCTCAGCACAGAGGAGATTTTTGGTGTCCGAATTTCAGGTTAATGACACACAAACCTCTGTCCCAGCAGCTGAATTCCTTTAGGATGTTGTGACAGCACAGAGGGACAGAGAAAGTCCAAAAGCCACTCACAGTGGGTAAGACAAACACCAAAGCTCCCCCAGGTTTTAGGGACCTCCACAGAAATCACAGGGTTTTTTATATTTTACCTCTGGAGGAGTGCCCAGCACGTGCCCATTGGCCGGGGAATGGGGGGGTGTTGCTGTGGTGACCAGATTTTCCAAGGAGAAGCAGGAAAACCACGTTCCCAGTGCCAGGAGCTGCTGAGGGCTGTGTCCCCACCATGTCCCCCCTCACTGTCACCTCACTGTGAAGGGGCAATGGCAGAGGCAGCCCTGACTGCAAAGCTGCTGCTGTCAAATTCCATCATTGTCACCACTCGGGTTTAAAATTTATTTATTTCGCTGCTGGAGGAAAAAAAAAAAAACAAACCTAAGGAAAAGAAAGACAAAAGAAAAAAAAAATAAAAATAAAAGGAATACAGCCCAAAGCCCCGTGTGAAGCACATGGAGAATAAACAAAGTGGGTCATGGCACTTCTGCCCTGAGCTGTGCACACCTCACAGGGAGCAGAAACCCCACACCCCACCTGGCCTTAACACGGAGTAACTGAGCCAGAAATGTGGGGCTGAGCTGGAAATAAACCCCAACTTCAGGAATCCCTGCCTGGAGCAGTCCTGCCCCCCATTCCCAGCCCAGCGTCCCACCCGGGGCGGGGAGAGCCCAGAGAACCCCACAAGAGCCACACACACAAACCTGATTAATTCCATTTCTTATTTCCCACGCTGACCCAACCTCCCACCCCTCGGTGGCAGGGTGGGGCTGGCAGCTGGCACTCGGGGCCCCATGGATCCCCTCAACCTCTCGTGGTACGACGGGGACAGGAACTGGAGCAGGGCCCTGAACGCGTCGGAGGCGGCGCAGAAGCCGCACTACAACTACTACGCCGTGCTGCTGGCCCTCCTCATCTTCATCATCGTCTTTGGCAACGTCCTGGTGTGCATGGCAGTGTCCAGGTGAGTCCTGAGAAACCCCTAAAATCACCGCTGAGGGCTCCCTGATTAGTGAAAGTTAAAAGTGGGATGGGTAATTGTGACGTCGGGGAGTCGCCTCCTGAAGTCGTGCCTGCACCCTGCGAGGCTCTTGGCCCTCTGTTTGTCCCCCAAAGTCTTACACACACAAAATGATCAGACATTTGCATAACCCTGGCACCTCCCACTCCTGCTTGGTATTAAAATGAGGTTTAAATGAGGTTAAAATGAGGTTAAAATGAGGTTAAAAGTCCTTCACGCCTGCGCAATTCTCCTGGTGAATTGGGCCAGTCTCGAATTGGGTCNCGGCACCTCCCACTCCTGCTTTGTATTAAAATGAGATTAAAATGAGGTTAAAATGGGGTTAAAATGAGGTTAAAATGAGGTTAAAAGTCCTTCACGCCTGCGCAATTCTCCTGGTGAATTGGGCTGGTCTCGAATTGGCTCAGTTGTCCTGAAGGATGAAGTCAGGAAAGTCTTCATCACAATGACCTCTCTACCTTCCCACTGCTGGCAGGGCCTTCATGACCTTTTGGCACCATCCAATCCCTCCTGCTTCCTGGAGGAATTAATTAGTATTAACCCATTAATTAGCACTGAGTCCAGGTGCAGGTCACGGTCCCATTGGTTTCTATTTATCATTTTTGATGGTCCATCTATTTCATTTCCTTCCACAAACACAACTTAAACCAGCACATAACACCCAGCAATGCATCACCTACCCTTAGCTCANCTCTACCTTCCCACTGCTGGCAGGGCCTTCATGACCTTTTGGCACCATCCAATCCCTCCTGCTTCCTGGAGGAATTAATTAGTATTAACCCATTAATTAGCACTGAGTCCAGGTGCAGGTCACGGTCCCATTGGTTTCTATTTATCATTTTTGATGGTCCATCTATTTAATTTCCTTCCACAAACACAACTTAAACCAGCACATAACACCCAGCAATGCATCACCTACCCTTAGCTCAACCACCTAATAACCATCCACTTACCTTTTCTTTCCCCTAGCTCGCATCCTAACCGATATAAACTGCTTCTAACCCCGTGGCCAAAACACTAACTGTGTAAAATCGTGATTCACAGGGAGAGAGCCCTGCAGACCACCACCAACTACCTGATCGTCAGCCTGGCCGTGGCCGACCTGCTGGTGGCCACGCTCTGCATGCCCTGGGTGGTCTACCTGGAGGTAAGGGGTCACAGCTGCTGCCTTAGGAGTTTGGGCAGGCTGGAAATCAGCTCCTGCACAGCCTCCTGAACTCCCCCACAAGTGGTTTTCGTGCCCTAAATACAGGTTTTCTCGTTCCCTGAAGTGCAGGGGGTTTTTTTTCATTCCTGAAATTGCCTTTTTTTCTTTTTTCCTTTTTTTTCTCTGTTCCTGAAATTGTAGCTTTTTCATTCCTGAAATTGTCGGGGTTTTTTTTTTCCCGGGAGATGGATGTGAGAGCAGCCAGCTTGAAACCCCACTGCTGCTCAGAGGACTAAATGACAGCTCAATTGCACCAGAAATTCGGGGTCAAGAGGGGAAAGGACCCCAATTTTGCCTTCAAAACTCCACCGTGGGTATCACACTGAGACCACAGCAAATTAGTGGAGGTGGAAGGGACCCACAAGGATCATTGAATCCAGCAATCAAAAAAAAAACCCAAAAAAAAGCAATCAGGGCCCTGTTTCTGAAGGGCTGCAGGATGGCAATTGTGGGAGCTGGATGGGAATCCACAGCTTTTATGTCAAAATATGAGGGAGAAAATCACTTTTCACACCTCAGCCTTCGGCACAAAACCATCCCGAGGTTCCAGTTAATTTCCAGGCGCTCACTTGTGGAGGGAATGATAACACACAGAGGGGAGAGCAGGGGAAGGAGCCAAGGAGCCCTTTGAGTCCTCATGCAAACAAAACAAACCCACGGACCTGACAGGGGCTGTGAGGGAGCACAGTGCTAATTATCACTGGAGTTAATGATTGTTTGCATGGCACTCAGAGCAGGGACAGCCCCGTGCCTCTGCTGAGGCTCATTAATGTGGCCACGGGCTGGTGGGGAGCAGGGACTGCCTCTGGGACCTTATTGTCATTCTGTTCTATTCTAATTCTATTCTATTCTATTCTATTCTATTCTATTCTATTCTATTCTATTCCATCCCATCCCATCCCATCCCATCCCATCCCATCCCATCCCATTATCCCATCCCACCCCATCCCTGACCTGCCCTGCCCTGCCTGGGATGGGATGGGATAATGGGATGGGATNTATCCCATCCCATCCCATTATCCCATCCCATCCCATCCCATCCCATCCCATTATCCCATCCCATCCCATTATCCCATCCCATCCCATCCCATCCCATTATCCCATCCCATCCCATCCCATCCCATCCCATCCCCTCTGTACCCTGACCCATTTGAGGCCTCTGCTCCTGGTAAAAAAGGAACAGAATGGGATGGAATTCCCTTGCTGGAATCCCAGCCATGGAGAGGCTCCTGCTCCCTCAGGTCCAGCCAGAAGAATCTCTCAGACCCTTTTAATTTTTAAGACAGGAGAATAAACCACAAATGATGCAAAATCCTCTCCCGTTTTCTGGGCTCACATGCAGGGGTTGGTCAGGAACCAAAGCTGCCTTATCTACCATTTGAGACAGTTTTCTCCAGGTCTGGTGTCACAAGCTTGGCCTAAAACTCAAAATCAAAATGAAACACTTTAAAAAAAAACCCCAGCCTTGGTTCAAACAGATCTTTTACCCCCAAATTTTGGGGGGTTTCCCCACATAAATGAAAGCACCAAGAGAAAGAACTGCTGCAGTTCCCAGCGTCTCCCAAACCATGCCCTGAGGAAATCGGTTTTGCAGAGGTTTGGATCTGGCTGGAAACCTTTGCCTTTGGGCAAATTCTCCTCCAGGCTCCTGATGTAACTGTCTCTTAAGTGCTTTTTTAATCACCGAGTATTCATCTGTCACTCAGGCTTCAATGCAGTCATTCTTCCTTCTTTATGCTGCCTATGGTTATGTATATCAGAGCAGAAATAACTGAAGAATAGATATCTTATTCATTCTATTTTCAAATGCAGCAGGGCTCTATTTTTGTTAGAGGGAAATATACCTTTTTTTTTTTTTTTTTTTCATCACATGTCAAACACGGCAGTCCGAATAATTGCTATTAAACTTAATTGGCAAAGTTCAGCTCCAACAGCAAGGAGAAGTGAAGAGAAAAAAGGCCACTGGTGCCTGGAAGTGTTATCATTAGTTCTTTGTCTTTAGCACGTCGTGTGGAGCGTTAAAGGCTTTTCGCTCTGAATTAAACTCGTTTTGTTCACAAGAAAAAAAAAATTAGAAAAAAAAGGGATAAAGGTGAAGAATGTCTACCCCGATTTTTTAAACTAAGAAATGAAGGGAAGCTCCTGCTTGTCAGGCTGCTGACCTTTGCTGGGTGTAATTGGAAAAATTGTCGGGGAGAAAGCTGTAAGTACAATTAGAGGTGCTTGGGAATGAAAACGAATGTATTTCCCTCCTCATTCTGCCTTGAAGTGCTTCCTTATCTTCCCTTCTGAGCTGGAGGAGCCTTGTGCCCCCTGATGTCACCTGATGTGAGCCCGGGTTTGCTGCTGGGGCTGCCCAAACCCTCCGGGAGCAGTCGGGTGGGATTAGGCAGGATGGACCCACAGAATCCCCGGGGAATGGCCTGGAAGGGGCAGAGCTGCCTTTGAGCCCCAACCACCCACCGGCCTCTCCAGCTTCCTGCCAAACCCTCCTCTTGGGCCCCACCAGGAGCCCAGCCCCAGGGAATTCCTCACCAGCCCCAGGGAATTGCTCACCAGCCCCAGGGAATTGCTCACCATTCCAAGGAATTGTTCTCCAGTCCCAGAGAATTCCTCACCATTCCAAGGAATTGCTCTTCAGGCCCAGGGATTACTCACCAGCCTCAGGAATTCCTCACCAGCCCCAGGAATTTCTCACCAGCCCCAGGAATTGCTCACCAGTCCCAAGGAATTGTTCTCCAGCCCCAAGGGATTGCTCTCCATCCTCAGGGAATTGCTCTCCAGCCCCAGGAATTCCTCACCAACCCCAGGGAATTGCTCTTCAACCCCAGGAATTGTTCACCAGCCCCTGGGATTGCTCTCCATCCCCAGGGAATTGCTCTCCAGCCCCAGGAATTCCTCACCAGCCCCAGGACAGGTGAGGGCTCCGTGCAAATTTCTCACCGGCCCCACTCTCTCTCTGCAGGTGGTCGGGGAGTGGCGGTTCAGCCGCATCCACTGCGACATCTTTGTCACCCTGGACGTCATGATGTGCACTGCCAGCATCCTCAACCTCTGTGCCATCAGCATTGACAGGTGAGGGCTCCGTGCCACCGGGCTGGGCCACAGAGTGATAAAGGACTGCCGGCCACCTCGGTGGGGTCACATCTCACCGGCTCTCAGAGGTAACCGTGGGAGTTCCTTGAGGAGCAGCCTAAAGGATCTCCTGGGCAGGGAGTTCTGTCCTGAGGTACAGAAACACTGCTGGGAGTGGGGATGGAGTTGTCTCTGTGTTCCCACGAGTCTGGTGCTTCTGTTTGCCTCCTGGGGTGGTGCAGCGGGCCTGGGTGGGAAGGGGTGGGAGGAGAAGGGAAATGTAGGCTGGATATTCGGAAGAAGTTTTTCACAGAGTGATAAAGGACTGGAATGGTCTGCCCGGGGAGGTGGTGGAGTCACCACCCCTGGAGGTGTTTAAGGACAGACTGGATGTGGGGCCAGGGTTTAGCTGAGGTGTCAGGGCTGGGTTGGACTCGATGATCTTGGAGATCTCTTCCAGCATGGTGATTCTGTGAATTCTGTGATTCTGTGATTGTGTGAGAACACCGTGCTGAGCTGACCCAGCCTCAGCTCCTCCTGGTGTGGCTGGAGCTGCCCTGGGACACCTGAAAGGTGCCTTGGCTGGGCAGTGTCAGGCTGGCAGGGTGACTGCAGGGCTGGGTGTGTGTCCCCTGCAGGGTGACAGCAGGGCCGTGTGTGTGTCCCTGTAGGGTCACAGCAGGGCTGGGTGTGTCCCCTGCATGGTGACAGCAGGGCTGGGGGTGTGTGTGTCCCTGCAGGGTGACAGCAGGGCTGGGTGTGTCCCCTGCAGGGTGACAGCAGGGCTGGGTGTGTCCCCTGCAGGTACACGGCCGTGGCCATGCCCATGCTCTACAACACCCGCTACAGCTCCAAGCGCAGGGTCACCGTCATGATCGCCGTGGTCTGGGTGCTCTCCTTTGCCATCTCCTGCCCGCTGCTCTTCGGCCTCAACAACACAGGTGAGGGCTCTGCCACCTGCAGATGGCTCCTGGTGTCGCCCTGGGTGCCCAGACAGCCAGGAATAAACGTGGGATCAGGTCTGAGGGGTATTTGCTGTCCTCTCCCACTGCCACCCCTCACTCTTTGCACGCTGATTCTGGGTCTGGTTCACCTCCAGCTGCTCCAGAGCAGGTTTCACACTCACCACAACTGAGGCGATGTAGGAGTTCACACACCACCAGCCTGTGTCACCCTAACATCTGTCCACCACGAGCCCAAAACCCCCCTTCTATTAAAACACAAACAAAGAGGAAAGCCACGGGACAAAACCTGGTCCAGCCCGAGGGGACTAACCGGGAACAGCAGCGGGGACAACAGAACCTGAAAGCTTTTCTCTTCCAGACGAGAAGGAGTGCATCATCGGCAACCCAGCCTTCGTGGTGTACTCCTCCATCGTGTCCTTCTACGTGCCCTTCATGGTGACGCTGCTGGTGTACGTGCAGATCTACATCGTGCTGCGGCGCCGCAGGAAGCGCGTCAGCACCAAGCGCAGCAGCCACGTGCTGGACTCGGACACTCAGGCCCCCCTGAAGGTACCCAGAGCTCTCCATCCTCCCCCTGCCCCACACCCCCCGCCCCAAACCTCCCTGCCTGGGCGGCAGGTGGGTGCTGTGCTCAGTTTGGGGTGCCAGAGGCACATGCTGGGCTCCCAGTGCAGCAGCTGGGGCTGCTCAGGATCTCAGGGGCTGTTCCAGCAGCAGAGCTGCACCAGGAGCTGC